>WEDG01002777.1:0-90000 GCA_017591395.1 Schistocephalus solidus | reverse complement strand
TAGGTTAAGTTTTGAGGGTATTGTTGGGGTTCAGACTAAATTTACCCTTCCTGTGTGAGTTAGGGTTAGCGCTGGGGTTGGGACAAGGGAGTACAAAATGTTCCTGAAATATAACATAAAGGAACGCTCCGATTTTCCTGCCCTGTTGGGAGACCTGGCATAGAAGCGATTTCTAGCTGGATTCGTCTTACCTTGATGCAATGGGTCATTTGGCTAACTGATGCCAGTTCCCATATAGCCGTCGGATATCCGAAGTAAGTCGCTAAATGGACCTGTAACTCTCATCAGCCTACTTTATGCCTATCGAGTTGAAAGTTTGCATCCCTCTGGTACGCGGTTTTAATTAATAAAAGCGTCAAATTCGCATCTTCAGACTTCTTGTACTCAAAAGAACGCAATAATCTGAGGAAAACAATGAATTTCGATTTTGGCGCTGATAGCGAATCGATTAACACAGAAGATTATGAAAGTTCCGGTCACACAGGAAGCCTAATGCCAAAGATAAGAAGAGAAACTTTTTTCCCACAGACAAAGGCCTCAACTTTGAGTCAGTTGAATTCTCGTGGTCCGAGCCTAAAAGTTAGATTCAAATGCAACTTCTCCATTTTAAGTATCCTTGATTGGTCTTAGCTGTAACTCAGATTCCGCCATGGACATTTTGCTAGGCTGAGAGTTTATGCAGATACATGAAACGTGACCTTTCATTAGTGAACGGTGTTTTCTACATAAACTTCCCATTCGTATGGCTGTAGTTCAAACGTTTTAGCTTGGCAACGCAGCGTTCAGTTCATGCTTTAAAAGCTGGTGACTTCGGACTTAGTGAGACTTCAAAAGTTTTTTTTAGTATTGCCTTCTACGCATGTTCTTGCTCCTTCCAAAACAAATGCCCTTTTGTTTTCTGCAATGTTTATCAACAATCTCGCTACACGCCGAAATCGTGGTCGCTTCGTCTGAGAAGGACTCAACAGCTGTCGCACAAAGCACTTTCCATAAAACAAGCACAGGCGGTTGAAACACGCCACAGGGTCTCTTAACGAGCAAGCCTACAATCGTCTTGAGAACTGTCCCTGCAAAACACAGCTGACAGAGAGGAGGAGGGGGGAGGAGGGGAGGAGGAGGAGGAAGAGGAGGAGGAGGAAGAGGGGGTGGAGGAGGGGGAGGATGTCTAGCGTTGTCATGCCATAGAATAGGAGTCGATCGATTAGCCCATCTAGGCTGTTGTTCTGAAAATGGGCAGCAGACCGGATATCGCGTGAACTGTGTGGGGACTGTAGCTATGACATGACGAGGAGGAGGAAAAGTAGGGAAAAATTATGTTTGGGAATTATTTAGGACTGAAACTTTACTTTCTCGTCGAAAAAATGCTCCAAAATAGTAAGTGTGTGAGTGTGCCAATGGCCGCAAGGCAGAAATAACAGTTCTCAGACTGAAGTCGCAAGACTGCCTCTAATAACTATGAAAGTTTGTGAAGCTCGAAGAAGGTAGAGAAAGTTTGATCAGAATTGCTAATATGCTTTGCCCCGACAGGACAGGTGAATAGGAGCGCTCCTTGAAGTAATGCAGGTTGTCTTCGTGATATTCTAGGAAGGGTAAATTTCTCGGCTTCCACATCCTATCGCTATCTCTACACAAGCCTTAATCGTAACCCCTATCTTAACCCTAAATCTAGCAGTAACCCAAACCCAAATTTTCCTGGAATTTAACACAAATCTACCATTAAGTTTCGGTTTCCATGTCCTACCGGTGGAGGGGGTATTTAAGCCATTCTAACCAGAATTTCACTTTGGCATTTTTCGAATGGTCTAGTCCTACAACATCGGAGTCCAAAAAAATAGTATTATTACGTTCGTTTGACGTAGAAGTAAAGAAAATTGCAGAACAGACGTGGAGCTGTCCACATCTACTGTCGAAATTAATGGGGATTTACTAAGGTTCCAGATTCAGGGGAGTTTCTGTAGGGAAAGCTCATCTCACCTCACTACTTTGATGGTATGGCAAATATTGAAACTTCCTCAACTGATTTTACCTAGACACGCAATACCATGAGTGCAAAGACCCCATTGTCCCTAGGACGAAACGGGATCTTGTTAAATGTTACCTTTAAACGGAACTTCTATGGTTGTTTAGGCAGACAGATGCTGACCAACCCTGGACTACGTGGGACGCACGTAGTCCAGTCATGATGATTACGAACTGCCCAAAAACTGTGACACTGCTATGACAAACGCGTGCACGGGGGCGGGGGTTTATTAACCCCTTCCCCCCCCCCAACCCCGGGATGGAGCGGCGATAGATCTGAAGCGTTCGTGGTAAAGGCGAAATACGAGAGGTCGACGGAGATTCGTCAAGAGAAGTGTGCTTTCAACTGACAAAACTTGACAGTGGGTGACGCTCTCCCGTCACACCCGACCCCCGCCACCCACCTGGCCGAGAAGCAGCAATGTTGCCGCCTGTAGTCATCTAATATGACGTCAAAACCCCCACCGCAGTTTTGTGGGTTCATGGGAGGACAGACCTCTAAATGCTATCAGAAGCAAATCTGACATAGATATGGATGCGAAAAGAGGGCAGGTCAAGCCATGGGGGCACTGTGAGTGAAAGAAAGGGCTGTTTCTCTTGAAAGCACCTCCCTATGCGGGATAAAACAGCCTGGATCGTTCGTGAAGTACCCAACGGTAGGAGGAGTGGAATATACTAATCCGCTAAGAACCGCTATGGACCACATTCGCACGCCGATGACACTTGACATTTAATCAGCCTTCAATCGGCAGGAAAATTGTGGTGGGGTTAAATTGTGTCCACTGGACTGCCCAACTCGAGACTGCTGCTTACCTGAGTAGCAATTACATGAGTCGTATGCTTCTCTGCATAGCATTTCATTTGCAGGATAGCGCAAAGTTGCTGCATGACGCACAGTGAAACCTTCCTAAAGGCAATTCCGGCAAAATGCATCATCTGAACTTCAATATTTTTGTCGTCAAGGCTAGTTGTACTACGCTTTGAACGCTACCCATTAACATTATATGCTATGACCCAATAAAAAACCTTAGCCAAGTAGCCTTCAAAAATACTGATTTTTAATTATCCGCAAATTATTTACCCACGACGACGCCACAACATAAGAATTTGTTTTGCCACACCTGAAGTGTCCACGGTGAAAAAAAATAATGACATTTTTCGACCATGCCTCGGTCATTTCACTTCCGCATATACGACAAGATACTTGTTGTCTGGCTCAATTCTTGACTCATGATAAAATTCCAACTTAAACGGGTACCACATTAGTTGCAAGCTCACTGCCTGTCAGGAAACCGCATTAAAAGGTGAAGTATGTTTTGTTTAATCCTGATTGAAAGTTAGAAACAAATATAAGACGTTGGCATTTATCTTTGACATGCCCAAGAAAGACCTTCGTACGGAGTATGCGTATTAGGGACAGTTTTTATATGTTTATATGTTTTATATGTTTAGCAGGCCTGCATTGTGGACGTACATTTTATTCGGTGATTAAGTTTCAGGCTCAGAGGAGTATACAAATATTGCTCAACTTGACATTTGAAGGGATGGAAACGCCCAAGAAATCGGGAAATTTTTAAAATCTTTAAAGTACTCTATTATTTTTAGGTTTCGATAATTATACGTTTAATAAACCAGCGTCTCCGGTTGCCGATCGGGAACATCGCAAACCACAGAGATCCCCGTGATGTTTCAAAGATGTCTGGAGATCTGACGGGCTCATCCGGCGCCTGAAAGCACGCAGTAATTTTAAGGACGGAAAATTTGCTGACTAATCAGAAAAGGGCATGCTTATGACCACATCTACTTATTATATTTCGTCATTTTATTTACCGACAGTCGACCTCATCAAAACTTTTATTTCTGTGACGACTTTTTCCCAGGAATCAAGCAAACTTGATTTCACTGTGGTTTACAACATCCCGAATGATAACCGATTATATAATTTATTTTTCGATCCCACATATCGCATTCAAAATCTTGGCAAAGCTTTGAATGACTGCCACACTGTACATTCCAAAACGTTTCGGAAGATATTTAGCCCGAACTTTAGCAGAAAGGGTTTTTTGAGCTTAATGGGCGGCTCGTTAGGTTGGTGTGTTTGCCAGTCGTTTAAAACGGCTGCCTGTAACACCTATTTGCTCTATATGCTCAGTTGTTTGCATGGAAAAACGTGAACTACTGTTACAAGTTCACTTTACTCGCTTGGCATGCATAATTGCACTTCAGACATTTCCACCAAGGCTGTATTACTTTCAATACTTTTTTGTGTTCCCATTTAACCGATGATTAGTAATTAATATTTGGGTGTTATGGTTGGGGAAGGTGGACCAGCTTTCAAAGCACTGACACTTCTACTGAAAATTAGCATCATATATATATATATATATATATATATATATATATATATATAACTGGAATGGAACCGACAAAGACAAGGGAGACCGGAATGGCCATTTCTGGCTTATTAGCCGTCATCAGCCAGTCATACCCAATCCCAAGTGTGGTACACCAATATATATATATATATATTCAGATAGTGAGATTTTCACAGATCCGGCTAAGTGATATGTATGTTCCGTTCTGCCCTGGAGCTAACTTTAGAACCCCTGCAGGCAGTTACATAGCGACTTGGGAAATATGCTGATCAGTGAACACCTCACTATCATAATTCATGTTCTCAATCGCAGACCGAAAGAAAAACGGGCCCGCAGCTCAATGGCAGAGTGTTACATTCAATAACCAAAGGTCGCGGGTTCGAATCTCGGGGAATCCACACCTGGGATTGGCTGATGACGGCTAATAAACCAGAAATGCTCATTCCAGTCTCACTTGTTGTTGTCGATTCCATCTTATCAAAATACACTTCAATTCGCTATGCGACTGTCCGCGAGGGCTCAAAAGTGAGCGCAAAGGCATATCGGAACATAAGTGTTCCTTAACCAGATGCCTGCATGTAGATAAATTGGGTTAACTTTGGGAAATACCTTATTTGCTAAAGGTAGACCGCCTTTTGCAGAAAGTTCACATCAGTCTCATATTGACTCTTTCGTAAAATGGGGTAAAAGATATCCGCTTTCATTTTAACTTGCTACTTAATGCCAGCCTATCGTTAAAACCCAGGTGGTCTGACTTTGCCTTGAATTTGACCGAAGCCCAAAAAAGACAATTACTGGGAAACTCACCACACCGAGAGAAGGCGGAAGATGACAAAGAAGGAAGAGGCTGACAAAGAGCAGATTTCGAGCGAACAATGGGAACGGACTGGACGGGGGAGGAGGAGGAGGAGAATGTAGTTCGGCTTTTCTAAGTCCCAGCATGTTGTAGAGAATGTCGAAATAGAAACTAGAGGCTTCTGTGCATTGAACTGGCTCGTTTATTGGTCAACAATCACCGCAGGAAGTGTGTCGCTGCCTCTTGAGAGAAGTCCAGCTCGAGTTGCTTACTCCCAGGACTAATGCCAGCGTTATGAAAGGACGTGGGTTTTGTAGTCGTTGCCGCTGTCGTCTTGACCGCGGAGTCGGTTGGAGGACAACTACGCAGAGGCGCAGACAGGACGCGCGTAGAGAGGGTGCCTGGTTCGTGGGAGTCCACGGCGGGAGTGGGGAGGGGGCAGAAAAAGTGACGTCCTCAGCCTCTGGTGTACAGGCCACCTTAATCGTCTTCTCTCTCTCTCTCTCTCTCCCTCTCTAGGAGGTGCGCGTGTGTGCGGAATACGATGAGAAATGGACGACGGTGCCTGCAGTGACGTTGGCGTGGCTGTGCCAGCAACCCAGCACGCCAAAATGGCAACAACGGGACCTGCGTGTGTGTCCGCGCTGCTGGGGTTGATTTAAACTCCCCCAGATCGGCCACAATCAGGTCTGCGTGCGTGCATCGCGCTCAGGTGGTGGTAGGAGGAGCGCGCGCGTGAATCTCATTGGTCAATGGACTGCGTCGAGGAGCCAATGCTGGAAGAGTGGTCGTTCGACCCCACGGCTGTCTCCCGTTAGCTACTAGTGTCAGATGGTGTTTCAAGTTGCTGCCAGGGGGAGCCGAGTTATCGTTTTCCGTCCCCTCCCCCCCCACCCCTAAGGCCTCGGAATGAGAAAAGGTACTAGAGCACAAGAATGTATAGCGATATCAGCATGAGTGGTTGCCAAATAAACCGCGTAAGAGAAAAGACGTGAGCCGTGAGACGCCGTGACTAACATAGCACTGAATCTCACGGGTTCTCATCCTTCTGTCTCGTCTTCTGGGATGGGTGGGGAGTGTGGGTGACATGGAAAAACATGTTACGAAACAGACAGGATTGGTCCGCCCACCCCCCTGACAAGCAATTGTCTTTGCTGTGACCGACGGGCCGGCAACAACTTAATCAAAGTTGAATAATGATAGACCTTCACGAACTTACAAGTCACTGTAAAACAACTGCTTTAAGAGATACTAAAGTAGTCACAAACAATACGCATGCTCCGTGATGCACGACATCGTAAAAGTAGTGAAGATTTACTCGTCAGATGATAAGTTACCTTTGATTCAGTGCATTCCTTTTAAAGTACAAACCATGGCTTTCGTGGTGTTGCATTGTTTACAAGAGTGACTGGAATTGAACTTATGCCCTGCCGACTCTTAATTGGTGAGACTTATCAAAAATACTATTGTTATTATAATTATAATCGGAAACATTTATTATTTAAAATTCAGGCAAAATATAGCTAGGAAAAAAATAGAACTTCAGTATATATCCTATATAATGAGGCGGCCACCGAAATTCTGAGGTGTGTTCGATTCGAATCAATTACTTTAGCAAGGTTTCAATGCTACAGCATAATCGCAATTGATTTCAGTAACGTTAGAATGCCAAATTTCAAACAGGCGTCTTTCTAACCGGCGGTAAAGTTATGAACTTTAAAAAAACTTCTTAAGATATATGCTTTTTTCTCATTAATATTCAGTGCCTTTTTTTAAAAAAAACGAAAGATATCATTCCTAAAGTATAAAAGTTGTAATAGGCATTATCTCCTACTGGACGAATACAAGAAATCACGCGAGCATGCTTTTTGTTTGTCTTCTAGAAAATGCATTTGAATTTATCAGAAATAACTGGAAAATGCATACTTTTTAAGTAGCAAATGCCAGAGAGTATGCTTTTCGCAGACACTCAGGCACTTCGCAACAGCTAGCATCCTGACGTGACTAAAATATCCTCAGATAAGTTTTCAGGAAAATTAATATCAATAGCCTACTTATGCAAATTTTTCGACTCAAAAACGTCTTTTAGGATGTTGATGGATAGGAGATCTACTGTTGAAGGCGGTGTATGGTTACCTCCAAAAATTTTAATGCCTGGGGTCATACAAAGTTCGCCTGATGTAATTTGCTTCCCCCAAACGCCTATGCACAATCTTCTGAAGCTGAAGTGGCCCAAAATCAGGGTTGATTTTATTTGATTTTACCCTCACAAGAAACAACCTCCACCACGTCTAACACCAGTGGAAAATATTGTGACCTTAGCAATAAAATTTTAAAACACCTAGATTGAGGACGAAATTGCAAGTCAGATCTGCACAGCCAGCCAGGCATTAGGCCAGTTGAAGCACTCCGTCTGAAACGAATGCAGTATCCTGCTTAACGCTAAGCTGAGAACGTGCAGTGCTGTGGTCCTGGCAGCAGTACGGCCGGGGGACGTGAACTGTGGTTGTAAGCCCACTAATCAGTTTCGACCATTTTTCGACTCAGCTGTCTCAAATGTGAACTGAAGGTGAAGTGACCTGAAAGGATCACCGACACTAAGATCTTGGAGGAACCAGCTTCCTTGGTAGCTATGCCATGCTGGAGCAGGTACAACTACGATGTGGTGTGTGTGTGCATGACGATTGCTTGTCCAGATGGCTGTTCTACAGAGACGTCGCCACGGGTGCTCACAGACAAGACGGAAAAAATTATCGTGACACTTTAAGACTCTGGCTTAGGGTGGGAGAGGGGACAACCGAATACTGTCGTAATGGTTTGTGCGAGTAAATCCACTTCATTTCTATCGGCCTACATAACTGCTACTGTTTTTTTTATCACTGCTGACATTATTGTACAATAGGAGCGAAGAGGCGTGTTACAAGAAGTAGTCGCGAATAAGGAGACACAATCGCCTGACGTTTCGGATTCTCGCTCGAAGTCACAATCAGGGACAGAGTCAGATAAGGGTATTGGATTTACGATTATTGGGAAATTGGGTATTATGCTAAACAGTGACGGAAACAAGTTCGGTTTAGTGCACATAGGAAAAAGGCCTGGAGACCGATTTCAGTCATGGGAGTGCATCAGTCTTGTGCAAATTATGACGTGTTGCCAGACGCTTATAAATGCTCATCGACATAATGTGAAAAACTGATTACTCTTTATGTACTTACAATCAGCTGAAAATCCTCTCAATTTGTACCCAAACCTCCGCAATTAATTACCTTAGCTGTAGAGAATGTTGTCTAGATCACACCCGATTATTGGTTATTTTATCAACCTGAGTACATGGGTTTAAGGCGTGGAGGTGCGTAAAGTCATAGGAAGTGCAACTGAGTGATGGTACGGTTACCCTACGTTCACTGATGTTTGGTTGGTTATTCCACAGTGGTTTGCTGGCGGTTGACACGGAACGCACCTACTTCTATTTTGCCCTACTCCGCAGTGCGGCTCTCATTCTCTCTCAAAGTTCTACTTGGCACGGCGGCCATACGCCAGTAACCACGCTTGACCGGATACGCCAAACTAAATGGGGAGATTCCGTTTTCTCTTAACCCGCTGAATGAACAATCAGCCAGAGAGTGACAGAGGAAAAACTCCATCCTAGTGGAAAATCACAATTATCAGTGATACAATTAGTTGAAGTAGGTGCAGGAAACAGTTGCATATATAGCGAAAACTTGCAGAAATAACGGCAAGAGGTTGAAGCCATTCTCGATTGTGAGACTGCTATCGTAAGACAATTGTTGTAATCATTGCTGGAAACCAAAACTGGTTTCATGAAAATGGTACTGTACTCACTGGAGCGAAATTCGTTTCGCCTAGGTCCCAATTCGTGGATATGCAAACCATTCTTTCGGTTCGACGCTGTAGACGGATAAAAAAACCTCCTCGTTGACTTCAGTGCCCGGATGCGCGCAGAGGGAGAAAGGGAGAGTGTGCCAGTTCGACGTAGATTTATCATCTCCAAGCACAAATGACTTCTGTTGTTTGGGGCATGCACGGAACACTAAACTATTATTACTACTATCAATACTACTACTACTACTACTACTACTACTACTACTACTACTACTACTACTACTACTACTACTACTACTACTACTACTACTACTACTACTACCACTACTCACTACTACTACTACTACTACATTACTACTACTACTACTACTACTACTACTACTACTACTACTACTACCTACTACTACTACTACTACTACTACTAATACTAATACTACTACTACTAATACTACTAATACTACTTCTACTATTAAGACTACTACTACTACTACTACTACTACTACTACTTCTACTACTAAGACTACTACTACTACTACTACTACTACTACTACTAATGACTGCTAATACTACTATGACTAATAGTTCTACCACTACCACTAATACTATTAATTCTTATTCTATTACGAAAACTGCTGCTAATACTACTACTATTACTACTACTACTTCTACTACTACTACTACTACTACTAGTAATACTACTACTACTACTACTACTACTACTACTAATACTACTACTACTACTACCACTACTACTGTGACTGCTAATACTACTATGAATAATAGTTTTACCAATTCCACGAATACTATTAATTCTTATTCTATTACGAATAGTGCTGCTGCTGCTGCTACTACTAAGACTACTCCTACTACTACTACTACTACTACTACTACTACTACTACTACTATTACTACTATTACTACTACTACTACTAATACTACTACTACTACTACTACTACTACTACTACTACTACTACTGTAACTGCTAATACTACTATGATTAATAGTTCTACCACTACCACTAATACTATTAATTCTTATTCTATTACGAATACTGATGCTACTACTACTACTACTACTGCTGCAACTACTACTCACACTACTACTACTACTACCACTAGCACTACCACTAATGCATATAATTTTTCTTCTATTATTAATACTACTGATAAGAATAGGTCTCTTCCTCTTCATTCTCCGCCTCATAATCATCAGTTACACCTTCTTCTGTCTCAGCTCGGGGATGAAAACTTGGGCGCATCTCGGTTCGCGTCACTGGCAACTGTTGGACCATGTTCCTCCTCAGGAACGACCAGTGATAAAGACATTTTGAATGTGGAGTGTAGAACTCACCACCACCGCCTCGAAGATATAGCTTCAGCCGCCCAGGCGACTTCAAGGCAAAAATTGCAAATCAGGTAAAACAAAATTGATATTAAATAGGACTGAATAGGAACGAGATTTTAGAAGGTGCATCGAGGAGCCGGCTAACATCTCATGAGCTACCAAATACTCGGGAATTTGTAAAAAGTATATCAGGACCGAGGACGGGTTTCTGTACGGAATCTGTTCACCTGACAAAGACATTCGACGACTTGAACGCCGAGAAATCATGTTAAAAACGTCGTGTAAAAATGGCGGAGAAAGTGCGCAAAGGCATGATGGAGTTTTACGAAAAATGGACCAGTCTCGGAAGCATGCCAGTTGATACAGCATGGGGCAGGTTTGGTGCGGCCTCCAGCCCTGTTCAGCCTTGTAGCACGTCAAGCACCTGGAATGAACCTAACCCATGGAAGGCAGCTCGCCATCCCGTGTAAGATGAAAGTAGTGAAGGCAATGGTTGATAAACTCCTAAGCGGCTGTGTACTGAAATCCACGACCAAAATAGACAAGCGACCGAGCGTAGAGTTCCACGGCTTGGCTCGCTCAAACCACGGATCAATCAATAAGATAGAGATTACTTAACTGGCCACTCTCCACAGGACATGGGAAAAGGATTCGCCCCTCAAGGCAGGTGAATTAATGCTAAATTGCAAGGCAACTATGGTCCGTGTTAAGATGATTTTGGAGTTAATATTGGGGTTGGGGCTAAAACTAGAGTTACGGTGAAGGTTTGATTTAGGGTTCCTGTTAGAGTTAACCCCAGGCCACCTTCCTTGCGTGGGGGGCGTTCTTATTCCCACGTCATTTACGTAATTTGAACCATCCTCCAGATGATCCTGAAAGTAAACGGGCAGGAGAGTATGCTTAGTCACTCAGGCGTGCACATAACTTATGCTATAGTCCAAATGCCTTTTGAAACGACTGTTCTACAGTAACTGCGCCTAAATTTCTTACGAACACGAGAAACGTTGGGATAAACAGGCACTATTATGGCCTTTTGCTGGCAACTGAAACGCAGTCAAGTGAAGCAATGGATCGACAGGGGTACTCTATTGCCCTAAAATCCGGAGCAGATTTTTTCTAACAGATTAGTGGAGGCCAGGGCAAATCGTCAACCATGCAGGATGACAAAGCCGTGGAGGAATGCAAACATCGCACAACCTTTGCTAAGGTGTTCGTGCGGCCAGCCGAAGGTCAGGTTCTGCCAGGTCTTCAAACAATTTTGTCACCACCCTAGTGTCACTATGATCAATTGCCCTCTTAAACCAAACAAGCCCGCCGTCGCTGCTACCGTTGCCGCCGCCATCTCCGTGGTCATCATCGGCACTACCCCCACGATCACTGCCTTCACTCCCTTCATTACTTTACACTAAAAAATACAGCTTCATACCCCTCGTAGTGGGATCACCGCAGCCACGACAAATCAACCGTTGATTTTGACAAGATTGACCATGTTCTCCACGGCAGGGTTGTGCAGAGACGGTGACTTGCAAACGTTTTAGTTTTAAGTGATAGTAGATTTGCGTTGCAGCTACCACACTCGTTGTCTTCCCTTACCTGTCTATACCCGGTGTCAAGACAGAGTCAGAAGACCACCACCTAACATAAACACGATTCCGATATACCCATACTGCCACCACACATTCAAATCATTGATGATATTGCCAATCATCTCTTACTTCCTCGCAGTGCGACTGGAGAGCACCGAGGAGCACCCTTCATACTATCATACCTGTTACCACTATGGATCGATTCGGTCGAATGTGAACAGTCAAGAACTCCCTAACACCCTCACTCTACGCACATAGGCCATGTATTACCTTATTTGGTCATATACCTAGACAGTTTAACAATCAAATGAACCTCACAACATTCTAATGAGACAATTAGTTGGCGCAACAGGACACGATAGGTCGACCGTCGTGAACGGTGATATCTATCACATGGTCCATGGATTGTGCACAGCACCGATGGTTTTCATGTGAAGCAGTTTGTAGGGCAGTTGATCTGTGAATTATTTGGTGCACCATCTCTTCCCTCGTCTACCTTGATCCAGTGGCAAGGCAGTATCAAGGCCACCGTTGGTGGGTCTGGATGCAGTGACTGACAAGGCTAAATTACCACTCTACGCGGGCCACGCACAATCATTTTGCCATTATGAGGATCACTTGAATCTCACATCACTGACAGGGCCATAAGTCTCACGTAAGAAGGGACCATCACAGTTTGATTTCCGGTGCCCCAGTTACTCCCAAATACTCCCAGGAGGACCGAAATGTTCTATCAGTTAGCAGCCCTCCTAGCCAGCCGTTCAATATGCTAACCTAGTGTTGTTCAACGAAACATCCTATGTGAGCATGACAGTATTTCCGATGTATGGGGTCTATGGTGTCGATGAATTTTGCCGGGTGTGAGATGAGAAAATGACGCACATGTGGCACACGTTTTAGATATGGTCACGCTGCATCCCCACTACGCGCACTCACAGGTAAGCCACCAGTGCACTACAGAGGCTGAGATACCTTAGATATGACCGCATTACCAAAGTCAATCGAATGCGCTCAACAAGACCATGAGGCTCCAAATGCGCGAAATGGAAGGTTGATAGTTTACAGGGTATATTTGGTTCCTCCTTGGAGTGAGAACCTTGGCTACAGTGGCACCTCACTAATGTGCTATTTACGGCGCTCACCCCCACACATGTTAGACATGAACCCGTGTAGCGCGCACGATTTAAGCCAGGTCAGCCGCGTGGAGGCAACCGGTGGACATCTTCGCAATCGATGGTGGAATTTTCGTGTGCTCCTAAAGCTAGTTGCACGTAAGGTAATCTGAAGGAACACGAGGACAGATCTGGGCATGGCAGACGTAATTGGGGTGCGCGCTCATAACGAAAGCCAAATATAGGGGGAGGAGTTGGCGGCACGCTTAGGCGCAGGCTCAGTCACACCAACCACATGCGTCCGATCCCGACTCTGGTCTTCCTGACTCTGTAGTGTAACCGAACTATCTGAGGGCGAGGGCAGGTAGAGAGCGGTAGAGGCTAAGCGAGTCTACTATCAGGATAAATTGACATATGCACAAGTCACCGTCCTGTGTGCCCAGCGTGCAGTGGGCCACATGGTAGACACTGTTGGAACCGATGGCCAAACTGTCATGATTTCATTATTAGCCGGCTCAAGATGGACCCTGATCTGGTACAGGAAAGGATTTAGGGAATGAGGTGAGCACTACAAACAAACAAAAAACACGTCTGGCTCCCCAAGTTCCACGTTTCCGGTAGTTCAACTTAGGAAGTATTCTAGGTGTCACATGCTGCATCATCAAGCCCACGGATGCTAAATCAGCACGTCCAGGACAAGTGCTTAAAACAGGCGGCGTCGGATAAGTTAATCATGCGCTGGTGAGAGGTAAGGATGGTGCGAAGTAGAAATGTGGAATACCAGTGTGGTACCGATTTAATGGGCACTAATCAAATCTCGATGTCACAAATTTGACAATCTTAATTTTAATTGGCTCTTTTAAAAAGCAAGCTTATTGACCTTGACTCGTAAAAAGCGTAGGGGCTCGATATCCATTCAGTGTATATGCGGTACTCTAACATAGGCGATAGCCAATTAAAAGGTATTTTGACATGTATAAGGGAGTTTATTTGGTTTAAGACCTTCACAAATACCTGCTAATTTAACTTGACTGGACATTATTTAATGGATTAGAGACTGATCGCTTAGAAAACCCTGTTTGGACAGTCAGTCTAGGAAATTAGCGTGCCGGATTCCACTAGCTGCAGTTTGCAGCTCAGATATTAAAAATATCGGGGTTCAAGAGATGAGCTAGTCAGCGCTCTCGCTCTTATAAAGCCTTACTTTTTGTTCTCCGGTCGTAGCCGCCGAATCACGTACGTATGAGTATTTATTCAACCACCTACTTATCATTTAGGGGATCTTTTCCTTGTCCTAAAGCCACAGAAGGTGCCATTATCACGAGTATATAATAACATCCGCTAGGCTCTCGCGTACATTCGACTGTGTTGTCCCTGTGGCCCCAGTCAACCAGTTAAAAGCATTACTTCCTTAGCGATTACCATTCACTTATCTATACATGATTCAGCCTGCTTTCTGGTGTTTGCTTTAGTCGGCGGTACTCTGAAAAATTACTTGAAAAGCTTGATTATGGCATCAACTAGAAAATACTGCGTAAATGGGATTACCATGGTTATAAGCGTTTATGAAATTAGTACCTGGTAACTTAAGATTTATTGCTGGAGAAATATTACAATCACCCATGTCGGTCTGTGATTAGCAAAAAATATTAAACGAAATTTCATTCAATTTCCCTTTATTTCAACTTCTGAAGTCATGGTTAGTTTTTCCCAGAACAAATGATTTTAACTTCAGCACTAAATATTATTAGAAGAAAATAATACCTGTTTTAACGTTAATTTTTAAAATGATGGAAAACTTTGCCCGAAAAACCTGAAACCGAGCAGTTTTCAAGAAGTTCCCTTGTAAGTTATTTAAGTTCGCAGGTGTTGGTTTCCAAATAAATCTGGAATGTTACATGTCGAGTCATAGTGATTTGAAGTTCCCTTAAGATTCTGCGAAACACTCACCAAATTCCAACTACTAGTCCACCACTTAAGAAGTACGTGTTTGCTTATTGATAAAACCTCAGAGTCCTGTTATAGGTGATGGAGAAGAGAGGAATACCAAAAAAGAATTATTTAGCAGTCCAAACTTGTGGAGTACTTGTAGGAAATGGGAGGCTAATCCAAAGTTCAAGACTTCACACCCGCAGACTAGCAAAGAGGTCTTTGGGCTGGCATGGTATCCGTAAAAATATCCTTAATCCTAGTTCTGTCAGCCATTTTTACTAAAAACACCCACAAAAAGGATAAAAAATTGTCTGCTTTTCGGTAACTAACTTTGACATGCACTTATAGTCCTGTCCTCTTATTCAGAGTAGTTTCCCCGCACGAGTCACTGAAAAACTTTGGCTCCTGGGAAAATGGCTTCCCATAAACAGCTTTAAAAATGCATTCCTCATTTTCAGCAAATAGAATTTCAATCTTCTTTCATATATATTAACACAATTATGCCACTGCGTGCACGAGAATTTTCGAGAGCCCAAAGACACAACGGGATGAACAGGTCCCGTAACGCGATCGGTGAATATACCACCATAATATTCTCGACCGCAACAGAAAGGACAACACAACAGTGAATAAATGCTAGAGCGCTGAACTTATCAATGCTCGATGACCAAAGAACACAGATTGGAGACTAATTTCCCCCAACCTTGGGATGGGACAAAGCAGGCTGATGGCAGTGAATAAGCCATAAATTGCCATTCCAGTCACCCCTATCTTTGTCGATAATCTCCTTCTGCCCATAATACCAGTAACTGTGCGAATGCCTGCGATGGTGAGTCCCCTATTCAGATCACTGAAGGCATTTCCAACGTAAGTTCAAAGTGATTAAGGCATCTCAGGGGTACAACTAGCCGGGATGAGAATGCAACAGAGGATGATGGATCCAGTCGTTTAGGAATAGGAGCCTTCAATGTTATAATATAGTAGGCAGTGTTACGTAGCCTTTTATCCCTAAGCAACATTTACCAAGGTCCTATCACAATGGCTTAGCGTAGTTATGGACACATTTAAAGCAGCAAAGAACAATGCCTCGTGATATATACAGTAGATATCCTAACTCATCAAATCACATGAAAATCACAGAAAAATCCTTGTTCCAAAAAATAAGCCTACAGTGCGTCTGCCAACGTCTTGTTGTCGTAAAAAACTTTCGTTTTAAAAAAGAATGTGTGAAGCGAATTATAAGTTACTAGTTACCAATATCAAAATCAAAATTTTCACTAACAAATGAAATGTGAGACATGTATTTTATTAAAAATAACTTACCGTTAATGGGCATAAGGAAGAAACGCGCACAGAAAGTGGGAAATAAGGAAAAATGATAACAAAACAAAAGATCAGTACTCTGTTGACTTTCTATTTTTAGTTAAAAGAGCATCAAATCTGTCAGACATGGTGACAGCCAGGTTGTCTATAGTGGTTTGCTCAGTGTGAGAGCTTAGCAAAAATCAAGTTTTTCGTCCACGGAAATAACCTTCTTTGCTTTGTTTCAGGTTTTTTTGATAACTAAAAGAAGATGTTTGCTAGGATTACGATCCGGCTGCTGGCAAAAATAAAAAGGATTGGAGGCCCTCGCGGGGAGGCTGCTTATTATCTAAAAAGGTAAAATGTTCTTGTATGCTGTTATAACGGAAGGACCATTGATGAGGTCCATGAATACCTTGCTGTTGATAGTGTCCGTAGTCGACTGCCAGCTTGCCAGCAAATAAAAAACCTTCTAAAATAAGTTTCCTACTTAAAGTCTTGATCATGGCATTTGATGGTGAAGTTTAAATTTCAACATCCCTTTCCTGATAGGCATCATAGGGAACATAGGCAAATATTTCTCGTGAATAGTCCAAATGGGCACACAACGAAATTTGGCAGTGTATGGCGCATAAAATTGCCGTCTTCCTTACTCGTGGACTGTTGTTGTCCGCCCTGCTGAGCACGGTTCTGTTATTAAGAGTGCGCAACATAGTCAACTTACTTACATTGAAAATATTTGGTACCTGCTTACGTAGCAATCCTTCTGCTGCTAATTTCCATACCCGTTCGTTTCCGAATGTACACGGAAACTGTCCAGACATCGTTAGCGTTCAGGAGGTTGCTGGTTCTTATAAATATAGTTCTTTATGATCCAAATTATCCCAGAAATTCACAAAATATAATTTTGAGGACTGAGTTCGCCTATTTTCCTGAATACTCTTCGATTTTCCATACCTGTTTTAACTTGATTATCATGAACACAAATACCGATTTTCCTTTTCTCTGAAGAGATTTATTTGCACCATTTCCTGCGTAAATTAATTTTTTATTACGGTAAAACATACAAAAAGAATTTTCGTCATTCAGCTCCCAATTGTGTAACAAAGTTGCTAATAGACTCGAAGAGGCGAATTCCAAAAAAGTAGTTGCTAAAAAGTAGACACGATCACTGGAACCAGAGCTTCGTTTTCTCTGTCAAACACATCATCAGAGACAGTCACAGACGCACGCTTATACTAGCGGAAAGGATTGGAGGTGTCAGAAGAATTGGTGATCTCTATTGTGATTGTTTTTCTTTTTGATTCAGTTTTCCTTGATCCTACAATCTCACTGGATAGTTTAATCGCTGGTTTATACATGAATATACTGAACAAACGACAGTTCGACCGTCGTAGTCCGACGATGTCCACCGTATGCTCATGGGAATGTTGAGCAGGGACGGTGACTTGCGCGTGAATTAGTTATAAGTGACAGTAGACTTGCGCTGCATCTACCGCACTCTCTCCTCCTCCCCCCACCTGAGCCCGGTGTCAAGACAGAGTCAAGAAGACCGAAGGCGGGAGAGGACGCAGGTGGCTGGCGCGGCTGGGTCCCCTAAGTCCTAGCCGCCCATAGGCGTGCCACCACACCGGCATTTGTTATGGGAGCGCAACCCGAATAACGCCTGCCGTGCCCTTATGTGGCCCCCGTGTTGGTCCAACGCATCTACCACGTGGCCCGTTTAGGGGGCACTACTGAACAAATAGGGGTGTGGTGGCACGCCTGGGGCCGCGTCAGCCACATGCGCCCTCTCCCCTCTCTGGTCTTCTTGAATCTTTCTTGACACCGGGCATAGGTGGGGAGGAGGAGGGAGTGCGGTAGCTGCAGCGCAAGGTTACTATCACTTAAAACTAATCCACGCGCAAGTCACCGTCCATGCACCACCCTTCTGCGGAGCATACGGTGGACATCGTCGGACTACGACGGTCGAACTGTCATGTGCCATACTGAACAAATATGTGATGAGCAAGTCCACCTAACTAATTATGTCTTATGGCAATTTAAAAATTTCGGCATCATCAATATACTATTTAAAATAAAGTACTGGAGACCTAATCGAACTCAGGATAACGAAGTTTGTTTGGAGCACGTACGAACTACGTCCCACTAAACATGCAGGTGGTCAACCCTTACGCAAAGCATACCAAAGCTTTATGCTTAATTATTGGCAAAAATAATCTGATACTCAGATGGATATACGAAACTACTGGTCTAGAGTCAACCATGGCTCCTACGCACACACACCCTTCTTCGATGAGCACAGCTGAAAATGAAACCCAAAACTTGTGAAACCCCCCAAGGTATGTGTGTTTGAAGAAAAAATGATGCAGCTGCCTGTTTGCCCCAAAGTTATCAATAACAGTAAATGTTTGTAAAAAAGAATGCTAAAAGTAGAAACGGAAATGGAGCTAATACACGGCTTTAAGGTCGTTATTACTCTATGAAAAATGCTGAAGTCTCATCTATTGTTGAGTTTCATGAAGTATCTAATAAGGCGGCAAAGGCTTACGCCCTCTAATCAGACTGTCATTTTTATTAGGCCGTCTTATTTACCTTGTTCGTAAAGCCCTAGTAATTACATAGGGCTTTACATATATAAAGCTTAAACTCGACAACTTGCGGGCACTCAGGATTTGTAGCAAGTGATAACTTTGAACACGATATGAAATATAAAAAAATCGAACATACTTGGCGCCACGAAAACAAATCTGTAGTTTGGGTCCAAAGCAGGACAATTTTTCTTACTTTGGAACATTATACACTCATGTTAGGCCTTGGGGACATAAATGCTACATATTTTGCTCTGTAAAGGTAAATCGCAAGTCCCAAGACGTCGATCTCTACCTAGCTACCATGTGCACTATTTCGATAGCATTACTGATAAGTTACTCAAAAACGCATCGTCGGTTTTTTGCAATATTTTATTGCATATACACAAGAACTGGGAACCTAGGACGATTAAATAAGTAAACTGGAAAAAAAAATTGCTACAAACGAAAATGCGAGTCCCAGGAAGTAATTGAGAAGAAGTAGATGCCACCGCTGGGACAAGAGCTTTATTCGCCAGAGGTTTCGGAATCCAGCTCGAACCCAGCACTAGAGGCAGTATCAGATACGGGTAATTGGTACACAGGGAGTTGCAGTATTTATAGGATACCGTCGCTATGCTACTGCACGCCTACGGCAATAAACGGCTCCCCCTACAGCGGTGGTGACTGCGCTCTGGTGCGTTAATTGTTTGATGGCCGGCATGCTTGAGTCATAGTTTACAGGCGCCCACTGCAATGACCCACCCAACGCAGATTCGGTGTTGAGACTCAGTTTTGCCAGAGCAATCGGCCCCACGGGGAAGCTCTCAGGCGAACAAATTTTCCATCGCCAGTGCCGGTGAGCCAGATGGCCGAGCAATCATCACGCCACCCTCCAACCCGGGGGACGAAATTTCAGAGGATAACTACCCGCACGCCGGTCATCAAACAATTAACGCACCAGAGCGCAGTCGTCATCGCTGAGAGGGGAGCCGTTAATGCCCGTAGATGGCAGTAGCATAGCGACGAGATCCTATAAATACTGCAACTCCCTGTGTACGAATTACTCGTATCTGATACGGTCTCTGATGCTGGGTTCGAGTTGGAATCCGAAACGCTAGGCGAATAAAGCGGGGGGCAGGGGTGTTTGGGCAACTTGCATCACCGTTTGCAAGTTGGCGTTGGCCACGGAAGATGGAGCGATGGTAAGAACGTCTTCAGTAGCAGCACTGAATTCCCTAGCCTTAGAGCCTTCTTGCCTGCAAGTGCTGATCCAGGCCTCTAGAACAGTTTTATTCTGCCCTGTAGACAAATTGAAACATTTCTTTGACAGCGACAGTGTGTCGATTATATATGTTTACAATCAATATCTTCAACAAGCTCTCTCCATCAATATCTTTAATGCGTTTCTGCAATTGCTGTATTTTCGTTGAATGCTGGGCCTTGCTTTAGTTGCGGCTGTGACAAAAATAGAACAATATTGTACTGAAGAATGTATAAGTTTTCTTCCTGCATTCGTGAAGGAACATAATATATGAGCTCCGGTGGTTAATAAATGATAGCCACAAACCATTTTGAAGAGCTTATCAGGAAAAAGAATAAAATATAATCGCTGGTTTACTTTTTTGTTTTTGGGGAAACATAGATAAAAAAATCAGTCTTTGTAATTTTATCTAGTAATCAAGTTTTTTTAAATATATTCTGGACTAATAACAAAGAAAATCATCTAGCCTCTTAATCTAGAGAAATTTGCATTAAAGCTTAACCTTTGTTTTATTAAATATGTGTGAGTTAAACTGAGGGTTGACTGGAAAGTTTTATGTAATATTCATTATAAAATGCTAAGACGAGTATACTTTGACGTTTGGCCACGAAAGTAGGTTTAATGTTAACCAAACGACCAGAGCATGATAAGTAACAGCATTTTATCTTAATGAGTAAACAAAAGCGATTTGTCTGAAAAATTAATATAAACCGTCGGCACGTTAAAGTTAAAGATGACTGCAACCCATCATTATGAGAATCTACAAATTGCAGCCCTGTGCATCTGAGTGGACGTTCAAAAAATTTGTCTTTTAAGAAGATTTTTATGCAAAAGCTTTCCATTGCACACGTTCTGCAGCTCTTGTAAATGCAAATGTTAGCCAAATGCACATGTGTGTTGCTTATAATGACCAAATGCATTCTAAAAGATGTAACTTGTGTGTCATAAAGTGCCAAATTTTTGAAGAATCTTATTGAAACACTAATTATAGGAAAAACGAAAGTGCAGAGTACCCAGAAGTTGTGTTATATGGAAGAAGTTATCACGTGGGTGCAAAAAGCGATACCTTTTTAGAATAGCGGTGAATCCTGTGGTCGTATTCATTTTTGATCACCTGTTGCTTTGAAATTTGACTGCGAAGATCTATTTCTCACTTATAACTTTGAAATTTTCTGTATTTTTGATGTAGAATGCTCCTTGTTGAATAGGTTTGAGAACCGGAAGATTGGAACTTTTCGTTCACAATCACAGGAAAAAACAGGGCATAGAAACCATTTTTATTTAACGAAAATTTAGTCTTCCAGAGAAGATTTCTTGCCGATGAAAATGTTGTAGGCGCCCTGATGTCCCTTTATGTAGCAAGTTGGACAACCAAGCTATGGGACTAGTTGGGCTGTTTGCTGCATATCAAAGATAATGCCTGTCGATATCACGAAACACGATCTCATATTTGCACATGGCTGAAGTAGACGTTACCTCGCCAACTACCTACAACTTATTTGCTTATAAAGGTTGATACTCACGCAAGCAAACGAAAAAAGGGCGTTATCTGACTCGTAAAATGGTATTGGGTATGAGCAGGCAAATCAAACCTTCAGGGAGCTGCAGGTGTGGTCGAAATTTATATGATGCTGTTGCTGCAGCCGAAAAGCTAATCAGTAAAATTTATTAGAATACTAAAGAGGTGCTTGGTAGGTTGTTAAATTTCCCTTTTCACCGCGCCTTCGCCAGTGAATATGGCAGCCTGCAGAGTTTAAATTTCTCCAACTTGGTAAATCTTTACGCTTTTAAAGTTTTAGACCTCAGAATGACTGAAATTATGGACAAATTTCTCAAAAAGTGTAGTTCCATTCAGGGGTAATGTAGCCGTCCGTGTTTCAAATATCTGTTCCATCTTACTTTAACAGGCATCCCTGCAGTTGAAGAATTTCAGTTGAAAATGCCGCATTGAATACCACATATTCTCTGACTGATCTAACGTAGACCGCATTCCATCCATCTATAAACACTTCAATTACACTAGAAAACGCAAATTGAGTGTCTGAATAGATAGACTTGGAAGATAGTCGGCAAGCTGAAAGCAACAAAAATAAAATCCCGTAGATTGTTGGATTGGAAAGAAACCAGGGATAGATGAAGGCAGAATAGCAATGACTGGTTGACAGATTACTGTCGAAAGAATATTTCCCAATAAATCTGGACACAGCTGCGTGCAGTCAAAACCCACATACTCCCTTGCATGCGACACAAAGAACCGAGCATGCGTCAGTTAAAGCGAGGTGTTATCATTCGAATTCAAGGTCTACTAGCTTTCCAGGGGTGCGTTTTCAGTGGACATCACGGATTTGCCTGATCGCTTGTGCGGGTAATTAGATCAAGTTCACTTACTGAGTCATGGTGCTTCTGTTCTAAATTAAGGTTGGTCTTGCATTGACGGAAAGCATAATCGATCTTTTCTCAACACCGCAAAAACCTTAACCCTTAGTCAAAGCATGACCCTAAGCCGAACCTTGACCTTAAACTCAAACTTTACCCTAATACTCACCTTAAAGACATAATTGCCTTGGAATTTATCACAAAACTCGAACTCACCATCCGTAACGTCATTAAGTAGCAGATGGCGATGGCTGCTCCATATCCCCTGAGTTTGTGAATCCTGGTTTGTGCGTTATGGGGGCCAGGTCGTGCTGTGGCGCGCGAAGATGGGTACGCCGATCCGTCAGCCAATGCGCCCACTCCCACATCAGGCAACTGACCGGCCCGGACAGTGTCTGATGGTGGGGGTTGGGGAGAGAGTGAGGTCGACAGCTCAACGCATGTTCCTCACTATAAACAATCTGACGCGCTTGAAACTATCACGGTGCGCTAAAAGCCGTGGCTTTGAAGGTTGCCAACTGACGGGATAACTCGGACCACGTGGTCAGCCCAATGTGTGTGGCTGACTGGCGGACTGAGAGTCAGGTTGTAATGGCTCCTTCTTAACGTGGCCTTTATGGCACTCCCACTCCGTGGGATCCGAGCCAGGTGTGGTGGCACGCCCAGGGGCGGCTCCGGCCGCGCCAGCCACCTGCGCCCTCTCCCATCTCCGGTCTTCTTGACTCTGTCTTGACTTCGTCGAAATTGACGGTTGAACTGCCAAGTCGCACCCTTCTGGGTCCTATGAGGTGGATAGATCAACGAAGCCAGTTCCGAGTGATTTAGCAGTAGCTGAAGTGAATAAAGGGATGGAAATGATCGTTTCAATGTTTTTACTATTTATTGATATTACTTTGCACTACCGCTCCTCTTTATCTGCTATGTAAAACGCATATCAGGGACTCCATACTTCACCAGAAGGATTTTGCTTAACTTAGACCAATAATTTTAACATATACCCATGGAGTTGATTGAAGATTTTGAACATTGTGCTAAAACATCGTACTGTCACATAAGTAAAAACCATGGGATTCATAATTTTAGTCTCATATCTCAGTATACCTAAGTAATTGTTCCGATGAGACTGCCTTCCAAACGCTTAACTTGAAATTCAGACACAATGGACAGGGAACGGTTTGCGCTGTAGCGATACTGACGAACACGTTAACCTTAAAGAGATTTTCTAGTTTATCAGTCAAAATACTTAGTTGTACTACTTTTAGGTACTCTTCGATATAACTTGAACTAATGATGATCTGGGAAACAATTCCAGATGAAGTTTGACAAATAATTTGGGGTGTGATCAGTTACGAATGACCTGCTATCCTTATTCCTCTTAATTATCTACCAGTTGATTAGATAGCTTTCTTTGAAAATTAATTATTATTATATTTATGATAAAAGGGGCTTCAAATGGAAATTATTATTATTATTATTATTCGATAGCTTTCTTTGAAAATTAATTATTATTATATTTATGATAAAAATGGGCTTAAAATGGAAATTATTATTATTATTAGTATTATTAGATAGCTTTCTTTGAAAATTAATTATTATTATATTTATGATAAAAGGGGCTTAAAATGGAAATTAACGTTTAAAATCTGCAACGCTGACAGGGAACGGTTTGCGCTGTAGCGATACTGACGAACACGTTAACCTTAAAGAGATTTTCTAGTTTATCAGTCAAAATACTTAGTTGTACTACTTTTAGGTACTCTTCGATATAACTTGAACTAATGATGATCTGGGAAACAATTCCAGATGAAGTTTGACAAATAATTTGGGGTGTGATCAGTTACGAATGACCTGCTATCCTTATTCCTCTTAATTATCTACCAGTTGATTAGATAGCTTTCTTTGAAAATTAATTATTATTATATTTATGATAAAAGGGGCTTCAAATGGAAATTATTATTATTATTATTATTCGATAGCTTTCTTTGAAAATTAATTATTATTATATTTATGATAAAATGGGCTTAAAATGGAAATTATTATTATTATTAGTATTATTAGATAGCTTTCTTTGAAAATTAATTATTATTATATTTATGATAAAAGGGGCTTAAAATGGAAATTAACGTTTAAAATCTGCATTGCTGAAGCATTTTTTCAGTGACGTCGCACGCAGTACTGTCTACGTTGTTTTCAGGTACCGGGTCTGTTGACTGGAAGCATTGATTATCATTTATATTTTTATGCATTTTGCATTTCGCGAAGATTTCCTATGATGCATATTACCCAATTTTATCGGAATATATTGTCAAGAACCGAAAGAGGATGCCTTAGTGTAGTAATCAGCATTATAAATTCGGGAAATCTGCTAACTGCTTTTAATCTCCTCCACTCGCTAACTTAGAGTGAATAAATCAATTCGAAGGTTTATAGGCGTAGACGGAACACTGATATGAATATTTGGACCAACTTCTACCAGCCACTGCAAGATAACTGCGCAACAGTCAGTAAACTGCCATCAAGCAGCCAGTAGTATATTTATCAGTTGCAGACGGAAACATATTCACAACACACGTACTAGCTAAACATCTAGACACCTGTTCCGCTGGTATTCTATCACTGTTTAGCATAGCTGCGAGGTGTCTACCACCCTTCCGTTAGACGTTCCAGTTTATGAATTGATGCTTTTTAATTTTCCTTTGAACTTAATCACTGATCACTCTTAAACAACAACATAGAAAGACTTCCAAAGATTTTTAACTTTCAGCTTAGCGTCCAGATATTAAGATTCCCTCAGCAGCTGAATTTACTTTCTACTGTAAATAATAATCTGATTGCAAATAAGTAAAACTTAGCATTGCAAATGAGAAAAATTCGATGATACGCCTAGGTTTGATGAGTAAATTGAACAAATTGTTATTGTGTAGTGCAGAAAAACGGTGGAAAGAGGGGGGCAGCAGCAGCCCAGGCCTCTTGATGCGCTCAGTGTGAACCAATTCTTGTATAAACCCAGCGATTCTGTAAATTGTTTGAAACACTAATTAGCAAACAGTTTGGCCTCAGTTTACTCGGATTCCAAATGATATTTTGCTATTCCATTCCAGTGCTATCCTACGGGCATGGAAATAATTAGCCGGTTATCAGGAGGGCATTTCGCATGCTATCTGACTTTAAATATCAAGCTCGTTAGTTGACCAGGGAAATAGCCAATGAGGATTGAGATACATGCAAAAACAACAGTTAGTCTAGCGGAAAAAACACCAAATTCATAATTAATTGTAAAGGGCAATAAGCTGCTAACTTGAAAGAATATTCGGTGCAGAAGTAACCTAAGTGCAATTTTTCATAAAAAACAAAAAAATAGAACAATTTCGAGGACACACTACACAGCACGTGATAAGCGCATGAGGTTACCGAAAACTAAGGTGCTTGGATTACTGTTCCATTTCTTGATATGGAGTATCAGTACCTGATTAAATGTAACTATATTTTATATATACTGACAGAGTAAATCACTTCGCATACCAATTTTATAGAAAAACTTGCCTAATTCAATCTGCCGGCTTGAAAACGGAGGGCAGTTAAAGTTTGATGCTTTGGCAGGAGAGCATTTTAACGATTGCATACTAATTTTGGAAGCATTCTATCTGCAAAGTGAGCCCGATAGCCTGTAGGTATCTGTTTAATTTGCATTTTTGTATCTTTCTTGTTCACCTGAATCTTTTTGTACGCTTGTTTTAATGTGCTAAAAAAAACACAACAGCCAGCTTCAACCGGCATGTTGGACGTCTTCTGTTTTCGCTGCTGCATGTCACCGCTACTCTCTTGATTGTACTGATCTCTCTCAATTACTTGCAGTTAATTGCAACGATCGATCTTCATTTCTCGATTGCATTCTATCGAACGCCGTCTCAATTGAACTCCTGACTCTGCTCTTCGTCCTTGATGCATAGCTTTCTGGATCTAGTTCAGAGTTCATTACAATCCTCAACAACACTTGCAATCTAGAAGCTGCGTTTTTCGTGAGTCTGCATTCTAACAATTCTCTGACATTTTTGCCATCCTTTTGTCGTTTGTAGTTTAGACACAATTCCCCTCTTAGCGTTAATTTATGTTGTACTCCTTGGTTCTTAGCAGTTTTGACCTTCGTCTACACTACAAAATTGGTGACCCCGCTTTTCTATCATTACGCATCACATCACTTACTATGACGGACACTGAGACTAACGCAGAATCTCTTGACGTTCATAGCCTCTCTTTAAAATTGCCCCCATTTACGCCGAGCAACCCTCGCGTATGGTTTAGGCAGATCGAGGCAGTTTTCTCGACGCGCCGTATCACCAGTGAACGCACGCGTTATTCATACGTAGTGCAATCACTTCCTTTCGATGTTGCCGTCGACGTCGGGGACCTCCTTGATCCGATCCATGCTGAGGAGCCAAACACCCAGTTGAAGGACGCTGTAATTAATCGTGTGGCCAAGTCGGCCAAACCGAATGCTGCGTGAACGTTTCACGCAAGTTGAACTTGGCGATCAAACGCCTTCCAAACTAATGCGACACATGCGTTCTTTGCTTGCTGGTCGTCATATGGATGATGCAATTTTCCGAGAGACCTGGCTTGATAAGCTTCCCCTGCCCATGCAGCAGGTATTGACTATGCTCGACACGAGCACCTCATTGGAAAAACAAGCCACTCATGCAGACCGAATCATGGAATGCTACCCTAGCGGTACCGCATGTTCTAGTCTTCAACAGACATTGGTGTCCACTTCAAGATCTGATCATGTTGGCACTCCTGCTCATCAAGGCACTCCAAAGTCAGAACGTGACCCGCCCTATGTGGCGTTATCATCGTGCTGTAGTGCCTATCGACGAGCTGCACCATCATCCGACCTTTCGCAAGCGTCAAATATCGTGCGCAGCAGTGATTATGAAGACTTGAAGGATACCGTACGCCTCTTATGCACGCAAGTCAGCAAAATTTGTTCTATCATCAACAATCTCCAGTCAAATAGTCGTCAAACATATCAACGTCAACGGTCCAAATCACGGGAACGGCAGCCACAGACCGTGTGCTGGTACCATCGTACCTATGGCGTGCAAGCACGCAAGTGTATTCCGCCGTGCAAATTCCCACAGAAGCCGCAACAGTTAAACGACAACGCCAGCCAGTAATGGCGACGACTGCTGCTGGCCAACCGCGACCCAGTCGCCTCTTCTACATCACCGATAAGTCGAGTGGTCTCCATTTTCTTGTCGATAGCGGTGCTGAGGTAAGTGTTATCCCGCCTCCTAGGCGTCACCACCTCAAGCCTTCGCAGTTCTCATTGCAGGCTGCTAACAACACCGTCATCCACACATTCGGACAACAGTCCCTGACTCTTGACCTTGGTTTGAGGCGATGTTTCCAATGGGTCTTTATCCAAGCTGATGTCCAGTCACCGATTATTGAAGCTGATTTCCTCTCACATTTTGGCCTTTCAGATGATTTGAAGCATCGTTGACTCATTTATACTACAACCAGACTTTTCACCGTCGGTACGGTCACCACTGAACCTTCGGTTGGCATACACTTGACTATTCCAAGTTCGCCATTTGCTGACATTTTGAAGGACTATCCGTCCCTCGCTAAACCTTGTCAGTTTACCGAAAACGTTCAGCACACAGTTAAGCATCACATAATTACCACAGGGCAACCCGTTCATGCCCACCCACGCAGGATTCATCCAGAAAAGCGGCGGATGGCTAGAAGTGAGTTCGAACACATGCTAAATTTGGGGATTATTCGCCCTTCTTCCAGCCCATGGGCCTCCCCACTGCACATGGTCCCCAAGAAATCGGCCGAGGATTGGAGGCCATGGGGGGATTATCGTGCTTTGAACAGAGCAACTGTCCCCGATCGGTACCCCGTTCCTCATATTCACGATTTTTCTCACATGTTGGCTGGAAAGACTATTTTATCCAAGATAGACCTCGTGAGAGCATATCATCAGATACCGGTCGCTGAGGAAGACATCCCCAAGACCACCATCACAACGCCTTTTGGCTTGTTCGAATTTCTCCGCATGCCTTTCGGTTTGCGTAACGCCGCCCAATCCTTCCAGCTGTTTATTTATGAGGTCTTGCGCGGTCTTTCGTTTACCTTTGTCTATATTGATGACATACTCGTCGCAAGTTCTTCGCCAGCGGAACATGCATCGCACTTGCTCCAAGTGTTCGATCGTTTCCAGCAACATGGTTTGCAAGTAAACGTAGGCAAATGCCTTTTGACGTTCCTTCTCTTGATTTCCTTGGTCATCACGTCGATCAGCCTGGAATCACACCACCTTCAGAGAAGGTGCAAAGCGTTTTATCTTTTCCGTCTCCCAAGACCCTAACACAACTGCGACGTTTCATTGGACTTATCAATTACTACTGACGTTTCATTCCCAACTATGCGGCAATACTCGCTCCCTTGACTGATCTTTGAAGTCAAAAGCCAAGCCGATTGAACTTTCACCGGCAGCTCATTCAGCTTTTGAGGCAGCCAAGAAGGCCCTTGCTGATACGACCGTGCTGCACCACCTCAACTCTGACGCTTCTATGCAGTCGATTTTGACAACTGACGCTTCCAACAGTGCTGTCGGCGCAGTCTTACATCAACAGGTGAATAACCAGTTGCAGCCATTGGCTTTCTTTTCACAGAAGCTACAACCGGCGCAGACTCGCTACAGTACTTTCTCTTGTGAGCTCCTGGCTATATACCTGGCTTTTCGTCATTTTCGCCACCTATTATAGGGAAGAGATTTTCGGGTTCATACCGACCACAAAACTTACTTATGCCCTCAAGGCCAAACTAGATAGGTACTCGCCCAGAGAAGTGCGTCACCTTGACTATATCTCGCAGTTTACTGCTGATATCCACTACGTCCGAGGTAGCGACAATGTCGTTGCTGATGCATTATCGAGACCGGACATCAACACCTTGACATCCAACTTCGACCTGGCGAAGCTTGCAGACCTCCAACTAGAAGACGAGTCCATTGCTGATCTTCATAAATCTAGTACTCTGCAGCTTCGAGATGCACCACTTCCAGCATCAACAGGCACGATTTTATGTTACTGGTCCACAGACACTCCCCAACCTGTTGTTCCCTTATCCTACCGTCAGGTAGTTTTCGACCATTTTCACTCTCTGTCGCATCCCGGTATCCGCGCCGGTCGCAAACTAATTGCTGCTCGCTTTGTCTGGCCAAAAATGAACTCCGAAATCGCCCTTTGGACTAGGCAATGTTTAGCGTGCCAGAAAAACAAAGTGCATCGCCATACCTTTTCCCCACCAAGCACATTTGCTGTTCCGGACGTTCGATTCCATCACAATCACTTAGACTTCGTTGGGCCGTTACCACCTTCACGTGGGCACACACATATTTTCACAGCAGTCGACCGTTTCACACGATGGCCAATTGCAATTCCGATATCGGATACCTCGGCAGAAAATATTGCCATGGTCTTCCTGCATTACTGGATTGCCAATTTTGGTGTGCCAGCCACCATTACCACTGACCACGGAAGCCAGTTTCAATCTAGTCTTTTCCGTGAGTTCACTAAACTTCTCGGGTGCGCGTACATCACGACAACAGCATAACACCCTGCTTCTAACGGCCTCGTGGAACGACTGCATCGTCAACTGAAGACAGCACTGATGTCTCACTCAGACACAACTGCGTGGAGTGACAACTTACCCCTCGTCCTTTTGGGTATTCGATCAGCTGTCAAAGAGGACATTCAATGTACTACGGCAGAACTTGTATACGGTACACCTCTCCGCCTTCCCGGCGAATTTGTGCAGTCTTCCACCGTAGACCCTAGCTTGTCGAATGCTTTCGTTCAACAATTGAAACAGCGCATGGCTCAACTGCATCCAACTCCCACTCGCCTGACATCCAAACGCGTTTTTGTGCAAGACGACCTTAAATTGGCTCCATTCGTCTTCGTCCGGCACGACGCAGTTCGCAAGCCTCTTTGTTCCCCTTATGATGGCCCTTACAAGGTGCTTCAACGGATGGACAAGTATTACGTCATACAGGAGGTTGACAAGACTGACACAGTCTCCATTGACAGACTCAAGTCAACTTATCTTGAGTGCATCCCACCGCCCGTTGCTTCATCCAATTCCTCCGCACCGTCACCACCCATTCCACCTATGTCGGTTTCTTCCACTCAACATTCACACTCGACCACACCACCCACACGTTTTGCTACTTCTTCTTCACCACAACGCATTTCCTCTCGTTCTGGTAGACATATCCATTTTCCTGCCAATCTTAAGGACTTTTTCGTATAATTTTTGCCTTTTTTTCATCGAGCGTTTTTTTGTACAACAAACGCTCTGGTGGGGGAGTTGTGTAGGTATTTATACAATTTACATGTTTGTATCTTTCTTGTTCACCTGAATATTTTTACGCTTGTTTTAATGTGCTAAATAAAAACATAACAGCCAGCTTCAACTCGCATGTTGGACGTCTTCTGTTTTCGCTACTGGATGTCACCGTTGCTCTCTTTATTGTACTGATCTCTCTTAATTACTTGCAGTCAATTGCAAAGATCGATCTTCATTTCTCGATTGCATTCTATCGAACGCCATCTCAATTGAACTCCTGACTCTGCTCTTCGTCCCTGATGCATAGCTTTCTGGATCTAGTTTAGAGTTCATTACAAGCCTCAACAACACTTGCTATCTAGAAGCTGCGCTTTTCGTGAGTCTGCATTCGAACAATCCTCTCACATTTTTGCCGTCCTTTTGTCGTTTGTAGTTTAGACACAATTCCCAACTTAGTGTTAATTTATTTTGTACTCCTTGGTTCTTAGCAGTTTTGACCTTTGTCTACACTACAAGCTCGTGAAGTATGCTCAATTCATAATGGGGCATAAAGATTTATTTTAATTTGAATCAGAAACCTACTGAGCGTGCATGTTACGTACCCTAAGTACAAGTGAAAATTCGGATATTGCTTTGAAATTCACATATTGTCAGCCTTTTGAAGCGAAATAGAAAATCAAAATATACTTCGTTTCTACAAAATGTACACATTAAGGAGTTAATACTATAGGTTCTTTTTAAAATGCGCGTGTACTTAAGGAGGCATGTAAAAGCAGTGCGAAAGTTGCACATTAACACAGTACATAGGCTTTTTCATAAAATGTTAACCAAGAGTTTGAAACCTATTTACGATTCGAAAGGAACAGTCATGTAGTGTTTTGGCGCCTATTATCGCGCAGCATAATCGCTAGACATTACAGTAAATTCAAGAGGTCAGGACTTGAACAAGCTTCCGTCCAATCGTCTGCAAAAAGATCATTCTGCAAGATGCGTCTACCTAAAAATTATTAATTTTATTGACTGATTCTCGAAGCCCATGCAAATTCAGTTATATTTCATGGAAGAGATGCACAAAACTGTGATTTCTTATGTTCGTTTGATAGAAAATTACTTCGTATTCAAACTTTTTACATAAAGAAGTGATATAGTTTAATTTCAATTTTAAAGATCATGAAATGTCTATTCATGGAGGTGAATGTCTGTACATTTATTAATGCTCCGTATAAAGTAAATAACGTGTTCCACATAAATTGTAAACTTTTGAGCATTATATTACGTATTCTTACTACTGTAGCACAATTTTTCGCATAAGGATTAAATGCAGCATGCAGGCTGGAAACCCTAAATCTAAGCATAACAAGAAGTTATGCACAAAATTATTGGGAAATTGTAAGTTTTATAAAACCGATAGCTAACATTTTTTTAAAAATATAGTTAAATTAAAACGGCAGCCAAAATTTATAGACGAATTCCATGAGTTAAATAATCAAGTGTTGTATAGTTACCTGTTTGCAGGCAATAGGAAGGAAGTTCATTCAGCAGTTGGTACCTTTAGCTGATTGAACTCTCTTGGGATTATGCTACATGATAATAAATATTGCAAGCCTTCCAAATTGAAAACGCATTTCAGAATTCTGGTTAACATTACATGAAATGGCAAATCTACTGTAACCTTGGGCTTTTGAAATCGAGCCGCCATTTTTTCTCTCCTCCATTCAAATGTACATGAGCCGACCATTTTTTACTGCTACTTACTACCCTTTTTTTATATGAACTACAATAGTGAGGTCATTTGCAAGCAAAGCCGGCACCGATTTGGAAGAAAATCTGGCGCAATTTTGCGAGGTATTCACGGACGACCCTTTATGGTGTCGACAGATGCATCGTCTGTTTTATTACGGTGCTATTTCGTTTGCGTAGAAGTTTTATCCATAAATCATGGGGTTTTTTTCTGAAAATTTTGAAATGATACTTTAAAAATAAAGCGTATATCTCTCTCTATTCCACGGGAAAGGTGCGTATTTTTGAAACTTTTTAACAAAGATGTCAGCATGCTACAGATTGGTAAATGGCATTGAAGGACACCTGCCAGCTGCTGTTCCAACAGCTGTCATGAGATTTTGGAAAATATTTTACTGGTTTTACTGCCCATTCTACCCAAATGCACACGAATTGTGAAATCACATTTGGGTACATATTTTTTAGAGAAAAAACCCAGTTAAACGGCAGCAATGAAGCCAGTATAGCACAAAAAACCCCAGTAACCAGTAACCGGATTTTGAGGCCGCTCCTTGTAAGCCGGCAGCAACAACTAAATGCGGCAATAAATAACTGTTTAAGTAGCATGATGTTTTCCCGTTTATTTTGAATGTCCTTAAAAGATCAGGCATATTTCACTGAAAGCATGAACACAAATGATATTTCTTATACACATCTGACATATAATAAATTAATTGTCTAATGTTTTGCTCAGTGACATGGTGGGTTTTGGTCTTAAAAAATGTTCTAATGATGAGTTTTGTTTAGGACCGTACAGTGTGAATTTATTAATCATCGCAGCCACTCAATCAATTTTGCTTGTAAAGCTCTATGTGATGTCTTCCTAGTAGCTTAGAAAAGTAATTGATTTATCTTAGACGAAAGTATAAAGCATGCAGTTTGGAAACCCACATTTCAAGTACAACAACAGGTAAAATTAAAAATTCTTTGGGAATTAAAAAGTTATTTAAAACGGAAGAAAACACCGCTTTCAGGTAAGTTGTTTGAAGAAGCTGTACTTCCTTACCTATAAATGTTAACAACGATATTTTAGTCCATATTTTCTCTGAAATACCAGTGAATTTATATGAACATCGAAAATCAATGTGAGGAATATATGCTATTTCAAGTTTTCTTTCTTACAGGTTGCATTGCTTACAGATTGTCAGAGAATGTTCATTGAAGGCCGGCATCCTGACTGTACTGAAACATTTCTGGATTATGCATCACGAAAATTAATCATAAAACACTGTTTTTGTAATCTTTTCCACTCTAAATAGCATTCATTTTTCTCACTTATTCTTTATTCTTCTATAACTACAAATATGATCTGTAGAAAACATAAAATACAATCATTTTTCGTGCAGGCATTCAACAGAACGTTCCGTCTTCTTTAAACTTAAGATAGTAAGAAATTATATCTTTCGGTTTCAACAGTGGTTTTCTAATAATTGGGAACTAGAAACGATTTACGAACTGCGCCCAGTGTTTTCAAACTACATGCAGTGTCCTTTTTATTTAATGGAAATCATAACTTGGCCTGAGCTATTAAGAACCACAACGTTTCATGATATAAATAGACAATATAATTTCACTTAAAAAGAAGAATAAATAAATGGACAGATATAATTCTTTTCGAATAGCTATCCTGTGGCCTTAAAAATATCATAAATACAAACGTTTTTGGAACAAATGGTCCTCTTTAATCAAGCACAAAATTAAAGAAAAAATTATTTGCAACAAAATGGGTAGACAAAAGCCTAATTTGATGTTATTTTCAGTAAAATACATTTTAATTCATAAGGGCACCTAAAATCAACAGACATAATCACGATACATAAGCTGTAGCCTTTTACCTTTTTTAGGCGGCCATGAAGACGCGTGTTCCATAACTGACGTTACTAAGATGTCTTAAGATTATGCGGCAGGATAGTTAAGCTTACAAGCCGACCTAACTAATCCTTTCAAATTGAAATATCCTTTCATTATTTTAGTCACAATTGCATGAAATACACCACAATACCCCATGAAAGATTGATTTGCAGAATAACGAGGTTAAAATATCAAAAAAAGCAAATGGCTGAGTGAGTTGCTGATCCCAGTCCAAGCAAAGGTACAGAGCAAAATACATGGAAACGTACATGCAAAATACCAAAATTTACGAAAGATTGGTAATAACACGCAAACCGGCATCAAAACTGTGAAATATTAATGACCAACCTCAAGCGAATTTAAAACTTAAAGGAAATGTGAAAAATAATATAATATTGCTGAGGAATAGTAAATCTTTCAAAAAGGTGGCAAATTCTGTTAGCATAAAAAAACACTGTAAGTGCGACAAATAAATCTTGAAAAAATTGTCAGGTTATAGCGTAAGCGTACAATTTTTTGTAGATTAAGAGAACTATTTTGTCATCAACTTACCTCTTGGTATTTCTGATATTGGAGTAGAATAAATTTCAGATCGTCCTTGTAATACCGGTGAATATTTCACAATTTGCACTGTTTTCAATCATTTGGCAACAGATATAGGTCCTGTTCTACGTGTTTATTCAAATATTTAAAATAATATATTTTTTTAAAGCATTTGCTGAAATAGTGAGCTTTTGGATAGTTTATCTAATAGAGCTGATCGTTGGCATCATCTTCGTACATTCACCCAAACATGAAAACTCGTTGCCGATAATAATGATTTTCTACAGCAAATGTCAAAAATTAATACGGTTGATTAAAAATTGTTTCATGATAAGTTACCCATTTAAAAAACACGTTAATTAGATACTTCACTGACGAATATATGCAGACTTTACCTTTTTGCAAGGTTAATTCAATGTAAAAAATGCGAAAGTTTTACCGGTTTTATGACTTTCCTGAAAATCAGTGATACTGTGTCAGTTGAAAATCAAAGAACTCACTTTTGGCTTTATATTTGAACATTATCTTTCACATTTGTTTGCTTTTATGTCCCATTCTCAGACTGTAAATACACAATAGACTATCCGAATATATATAAGGATTTTGGGAAAACTGCTTATCTTCTGTCCATGGCGTTTCTAAATTCCGAATAAGTAGAAACTGTTTTAAAAAAATTATCCTACCACATACTTCCTATTTAACATAGGTGATTCTGAAGTTCATTTTGATAGTATCCTGTACTTATTTTCTTAACGATCATCATTTACACCGTAGTAAAACAAAAATACTGGTAAACAGGTTTATTCATGCGTTTTCTGGCAAAAAGCGTCAGTAATCTGCGCAAAATAATTTAGAAAGCTGAAATGTTTGCTTGCTTTTAGAAGACAATGTGATTCCATACACTTGCCTTCATCTAATTTTCATTGAAATAAGGTCAAAATTTCCGCTTCCAGAAGGGATTTATTTTAAAAGTTTCCTACTTTTATTACTTTTTACTTTATTCATGCTGTTCAAAAACTATGGACTTTACTCTGTGATATTAAATGGTATGGGAAATGTTTTGAATGTCCAGCAACCTCCGATTTCACCAAAATCCTGCCTGTTTTCGTTAAATATATAATATCGAACATGTGTTCTTTAGTAAAAGGCTCTCTGAGTCTCAAAGCTACTCGAGTAACACAAATAGCAAGACTGCATGCACGCCAAAACATTCAATCAAATTTTAATCGCAACCAAAAAACTGCTTTCAACTATTGCCGCTGGCCTAGAAAGGTAACAAATCCACCTCGAATAACATACAAAAGTCTAAAATTCATCCAGACTTTACAGCTTATTTGGGATTTTAGACTAGGAGAGGAAACAACCATACTTGAGATCACCCCTTTTCCTGTGCGTGATAATTCTTCAGACTAGAAATGACCTCTTTCTTCAATCCGTATGAGAAACTGCCGATCGACTTCGCATTTTTACCAATCCTGGGTGTTTGCCTTCCAACGGTTCTCTTGAATAAAACTGTTGGCATCTGATCCTATTCCTGGCCAAACACAAAGGCCGTTTTCAAAGTTTACATTTGAACTCCAATTTATTGACTATAACATAACCCCTATTTGTTCGGATAGCTTGTTTTTCGCATAATAGATTATGAGAATGAATGAATACGCTTTTTGCCCCTAATGTGAAGTAAATTTGAAAAAGATGTAGGTGCTATTTATCGTGGGCGTATAATAAACGCTTCCAATGACACCACTCATTTTCTGAGTAATTGTAAAGCAGTCTAACTGTTGATATGGAAAAAAATGGTTTTCTTTTCTTCTGTGGTTGATGCCACTCATTAGTCAGTACTGCCTAGGACCCACCTAAAACAAATAAGCTGCAAACAAGCGCACTGGTCTTCCCTATGGATGTTTCCCTGGAAACAACAACGGGCAGTGGACATATAAGCGGGTGCAGTATGCATAGACGTCAACTCAAGCAGAGACACACAGCATTTCAAAATTTGCCGCTTCCACATGCACCGCAGAGTTTCCTGTCCGATGTGATGATAAATTGCTTTTGCGCATCCGAATCCTCCATTCTCACCAGTATATCATCGGGTTTGTTGATTGGCACGAAAATTACTCTACTTCTACAAGCCGAAAAGGCACTAGTATTTCTTTGTATGGCTGAATTAGTCCAGAATGCACTGAGTCATATAAATTATCCGGATGGAAGGAAATACATTTTAATTTCCATTTAAAGAAAATGATAAATAGGGGTGCAGATCAGAAGCATAGAAATTTTTTTAGCTCTGAACTTTGAACACTGTCACCTTTCTAATGTTCAAATTTGGTGAATTTTGTAACATTCCACGGCATTATTTAGCATTGCACACCGATAGGAGCTATTGAGGTAATTATACCAAGTTCACTATGCTTCTGATCTGCACCCCTATTTATCATTTTCTTTAAATGGAAATTAAAATGTATTTCCTTCCATCCGGATAATTTATATGACTCAGTGCATTCCTATATGCCTGAATGGTTTAATTTTCTCACATGATAAATATTTTATTGTAGGCTCTTTATCATGCTCCCCTGCTACTGTCAATTTACGTCATAGAAACCTTACCAATGGGCTGTTTAATACGCTTTATTGCACTATTATGAATGCCAAATACTTATAAGTTAAGACATCGTCAGCCCATTCAGTCACCAGCGCACATCAGTCGGTTTTCAGTACAGAAGGCAAAACGTGGTCAGGGAAGTTGTAAAATTCCCGAGATAAACGGAGGAAGTTATATCGTTCGAGAATGCTACGGCTTGGAAATTAATGCCAGCAGACATTTTCTTAAAGAATAACCACATGGTAGCCAAAGAACCCCAAAAAGTTAGCAGTAGTATCAAAAAACTGAAGTGCAACTAGCCGAATGTTAGTTTCCATGTATCAGTCGTGTTAAAATTTATTTTTTACGAGGTCAAATTTTAAAGTGAAAATGGGATTTTGTTCTCGTGGTTCGGGATTCACTGTCATATATACTGGAATACCGGATCTTCGATCTCTACGATAGGAGTCTTATTAGCTAGCAAAAACAAATCAACCAGAAATGACCGACTTTGTCAGCAGCAGGAAGTCGTTAAGGGGCAGGAGGCTTGGTGGCCGGATAAATAATTATATGCACCCTACCTTTCAAATGCAATCCCACGCCTGTCAGCAGAGACAGCACCAGATAAGGGTAACCGACGCGTAGCGGTGTGGGTATATTGTGCCTTTATAAAAGCCAGGTGAAACGCCAACACACACGCGCACACCTACTGCAAATAGCAGCTCCTGCATTTATCACAGATGGTCGCATTTGATGGCCTTCCGCGTGCGAGCCGTTAATTCCTGTGATTCGATCATCGACGCTGGCGATGCGAGTGATAATAACTCGCCACACTGACTCATCAATAATGTCGGTTGGAGTAGTATTAACCTGCGCGCTGAGCGCGTGACTAATTACTCACAAAGCCACACATAGCCTCGTAACTGAGTATGGAGGGTAGTTAGGTCATTGGGCTCGAACTGGCAAAAGGAAAATGATGTCTCTAGTAGCACGAAACGCGTGCGCAGTTGTGGTCTCTGGTGAGGATATAAACCACGTCGAGCTCATCGGTCTGATCCAGTTGAGGGAGCTACGACTTGCGAATTGGCGTTATTTCTCCCCGATGAGGGTGCATACGTGAATATCGGCGTCGGAGAAGCAATCTTTTTTTCCGAAGTTGTCGCTGTGATCTCAACTAAACCGAATCTGCTAAATGCCTGTAAACGCTTATTAATGAAGCATCCTGTTTCTGATTTCAACCTTTGAGATTCTTATTTCACTCCAAATCCGAGTGACATGAAAAGGGGACTGACGGTTTCCATGAAGTTCTTGCTGTACGGAAGCGCTCGCCAAAGACGGGTTCAGTGTGGTTTGGCTCCATCTCCTAGTTTTTACTTGCAATAACTGACTATGTTGCACAGGTAACTAGTCGCTCCGAGCGGTCATGTCTTATATGTCACTGGATTATGTCCCAACGTGCCTTTGTGCCCCTCTTGCATAACTGCCTTTTGGAATTCTTGAGTACTTACTTTGGAAACCCCTAAATTGTTCCCTATTTGTTGTTTTTCACAGCGCTTTGTTTTTTGGCCATTGCAGTCTGCGACGAATGAAAATGGCTGGTTTTCCCTTCCTTCTACGTAAGTAATTTATGTCACGGAGGACGGAAGGGATGTTGTTCCTTGAACGTTAATACCAGAATACTTTGATGATGACAAAAGTATCACCGGTATATCAAGTCCAGAATTTTGTCCTATGCTTTAGGGTGACCGCCTACTCACTGATTACTGAACTTATTTGAGGTGCTTCTTAAAGGATTGAGGTCAGTGGACCTTCAGCATCCCAGAAACCGAATAATCAGATGTTGCCACGGAACACAAAGCACCGCGGTGTGGATCAAATAGTTGCTGTAAGATTGACACAAAATTCCCATCCTTTCCCTTTCACACAACCCGAAATATTTCACACCTATGCATGCGAGACAACTAGACAACCATCGTCTTTTGATGATAGAGGTGCATACAATTATTCTTCAACTGTACAGATTTAATAAATCTGGTCATTTTCTAAAATTATTCTTAAAACTTAGACTTTCTAGGGTTAGATATAGCTGTGAAAAGTCCAATGTAGTGGTCTGACAACAGTTAACCCCCCAAATTCAGGTTAGATCCCCAAAAGTTTCCACAGCAAATAGATAACCCAATCTAGCAGAATGAGGCATGTAGCCAGGTCCGAAGAATCATCTCACAAAATCGGGTCAGTGTTGGCAACTGAAATTGGAAGGTCGTTGTTTTGGATTTCCTTCCTTTTCCATATGCCTGAAAGCCCAGACTTAACGATAAACAGTAGCCCAATCATTTATATCTCGCTGTGGTGTAGATCTGAAGGTGCAGAAATTTGACTTCAGTCGTTTTTAATGCTCTGAATGGATGAGGTAATAAACTAAAATTAATGGTAGCATGGTTCAGAGTCTACTGCACGCATTTTAGAATGAAAATGCTTAAATTGAAATGGCGAAGAAACGTCAGATATTTTGTAGCTCGTCCTCCAATCAGTTAGTTTAGATCTTAGAGTTATGACACCTTCCGCAAGTCTAAAGTTGCAGACGATGCGATTTACAGAATATTCCAAAAGTCACTGGGTAAATCTTATACAGGGATTTACTGTGTTTGCGTAGTAAAGTGTGGTTTCGGCACCAGGCATTCGACCACTGTAGTCGACCCTTCGAGGACCGTCGCAGCCTATTTAGCAAACCAGTTATCTTAAAAGTTAAAAGTTAAAATTAGTATTTTGCCGCCTGAATAGGTTCAGGCGACCGGTCGTCCGTCAACGAAACCAGTTTCGCAAAGGTGAGCCTGTAAAACAATGCGCCACCCGAAGAGGCGGTAGTCGCGCTAATATTCGCTAGGTCCGGGTGTATCTTCTCCTTGATGTTATTAAATAAGCGTGGAAAGGCGAAGTTATATCTGATGATTGGCCCACATACCCTAATGTCTATCTCCAGCAAATACCATAAACGGAGAAAAGAAGGAATGCAAAATGTAAGAAATAGAGGAGCTTAAATTAGAAACAACAGGAAAATAAAATTAAGGTTTGATTCTTGCAAAAAACGAAGCAAAGAAACAAATAAATGAAGAATTGGAGAAAGGGGTTATGAGGAAGAGGGGGAGGAGGAGGAGGAGGAGGAGGGGAGGGAGGAGGAGGAGGAGGAGGGGGAGGAGGAGGAGGAAGAGGAGGAGGAGGGGAGGAGGAGGGGGAGGAGGAATAGGGAGGAGGAGGAGGAGGGGAGGAGGAGGAGGAGGAGGAGGGGGAGGAGGAGGTGGAGGAGGTGGATTACCTCCAAGCAATAACGCAGCATATGGTTCAATAAAATTTCTCGGAAGATCATTTCCCAGGGGGAGCACTTGGCAGAATTATATATATATATAGAAAAGACGAAATTCTTTGGGAAAAATAGAAACTTTAATGCGTAAATTTTCGAGACTGGTCCCCCAGCTCGTCGTCAGACTACGGGCAGTGTACAGGAACAATTAATAAATTAACCGTGTTAAATAAAGGATCCTGAGATTGGGCAAATTTCGTCATCACGTCGTGATTGGTTCTGCGCGTTTGAATTTTTCTTTAACGATTTTGTATGTGGCCTCCAAACCGATATGCCGGTTGATGCATGCCTCATCTGAGTGCATTGTTTCCAGGAATTCACGGCCTTTTCCGATTGGGCAGATGCCAAAAATCCGTGTATTCTCCCATGCAAATTTATGTCCGGTTTCCAGTGTATGCATAGCCACTTGGGATAAATGGTCTCGTCTTCTAACCGCCAACTGATGTTCGTGTACGCGGGTTGAGACAGATTTCCCAGTTTGGCCACAATAAACGGCATTACAACTGGAACATGGAATTTTGTAGACAACACCTTTTTTTATCAAGGTAACTAACCCTGTCCTTAGGGTGTACAAGCTGTGAGTGTAAAGTAGATGTAGGTTGGTGTGCTACTTGTATCTGGTGTTTTTAAGCTGTCTTTCGACAAGCTCAGATACATTTTTAATGTATGGGAGAGTTCGCCAGGTCATTGTTTTGGGTGCCTGGGTGGCCGTGTTGTTTGAAATACCTTTCTCTTTGGATTCTTGTCGCTTCAGACATCGATACACGAAGTCACGGGGTATCCATTTTTAGAGAACAAGTTAAAGAGGTATTTCATTTCTGCTCGATAACTTTCTTCATCAGAGCAGTGTGTTTTGGCTTGATTTAGGAGACTGTAGACAGAACTCCTTTTGTGAGAGATAGGATGATTACTCTCAAAGTGTAGGATGACCTCAGAGTATGTTTCTTTGCGGTAAACTGAGGTGTGGAGTGATCCATCAGTTTTCCGATGTACGAGGACATCCATAAATGGGAGTTGTCCATCAGCATCCATCTCGAACGTAAATTCAATTCCTGGAAATGTTGAGTTTAGATTTTTGTGGAGCAGGTCTAATAGTTTTTTCTTGTCGATGACAAATGTATCATCAACGTATCGCAACCACAATTTTGGTTTAACACCAAGGAGAGCTATCGATTCCAATTTCTGCATTACAGCTTCAGCCAGGAAGCCGGATATGGGCGACCCCATAGGGGCCCCTTTAAGTTGTTGATAGCATTGGCCGGAGAAGGAAAAATTGGTTTCTAGACAAAGGTCTAGGAGTTGGAGTAAAGCATCGGCAGGTACATCAGTGACGTAGGCGTGGAGTAGTTCTTCGGTGCATGATCTCGCTAAATCAAGGGGGATCGAGGTGAAGAGCGAGACCACATCGAATGAAATCCTTACCTCGTCAGGTGTAACTGTGATTCCTTTTAATTTGTCTAGAAAACTTTTCGAATCTTCAATGGAGTATTCAGAGTTCTTTGTAAGTGGATGTAGCTGGTGAAATAGCCACTTTGAAATTTTATAATTCGGTGCACCGATTAAGGAGACTATCGGTCGCAGTGGGATACCAGTTTTGTGAAGTTTTGGAAGACCATATATTTTTGCAATGGTGGGTTCTTCCTGTTTTAAGGATTTAGCAAGAACTTCTGATATTAATTTCTTTCCCGTAAGGTGTTTTAGTGCTTTTTCAATGCACGAGTTTTGGGATTTTGTGGGGTCTGCAGACAAAGGTTTGTACGTTGAATCGTCTTTTAAAATTGAACGCATTTTCCTTGTGTAGTCTTCTTTGTTTAGGATGGTGGTTGCACCTCCTTTATCAGCAGGTAGAATGATGATGTCTTTTTCTTGTTTCAGTGCCTTGAGTGCTTTTCTTTCATCGCAAGATAATGTTGAAAGTTTACTTCGGTTATTCAAGGCATGCACAGTACTGCTGCGAATTGCAAACTGTTCTTCTTCTGTAAGATTTGTTGATGATCTGATTGATTCAAAGTTTGCAAGGAATTCAAGGTAGTTGGAATCCGATGGATTGTACTTCATTCCTTTGGACAGCACCTTTTCCTCTGTTTTTGTTAGGACTTTCGAGGATAAGTTTATGACTTTATTTGGATACATCGTATCATTGTGACTTTCATGAGAAATTCTCCTCCACTTTTTCGTCAAGATGCTTCTCTTTTTTAGTCGTTCTAGTTCTGAAACGTGCGTGATAGTTTCCTGAAGTGTTTTAAATACGTGTTCAGGGAGTTGGTCATGGCAAAATTGCATGTTTTTCTTTCTGCTCCTTGAATCTACGAAGTCGATAGTGTGCGTCTGTTATAAATGCTCCAAGCATTTGATAGCCGTAATGGAAGGCAGCTTGAGAGCCGTGGGATGACTTTATTGCGGGTTTTATCTTCAAGGATTTCGGTCGAATCCTATTGTTTCGACAGCGGTGTAAAAATGATAATTGTTCTCGCGTTAAACTTTCGCGAATGGTACACTTTTCCCATCGTCGAGCATAAAGCAAAACACTTCGCTCAAAATTCGTACGTATGTATTGAAAAACAGGCATCCCAAGATATTCAATAGAAAAGAAGAAAGACGATATATATATATACATATATCATTATTAATAGAAGCGAAGATGCGCGTTCCCGGAAATAAATGAGAAGAAGAGGCGATCACGGGAACCATGGTTTTATTGTCCTGACGTTTCAAAATCAAACAAGATTTCATCGTCGGAGGTAAATTTTGTACCGCGCCTCACAGTATTTATAGGTGGTAACATTTCGGCTAATACGGGATTACTAAGGTTTTTGAATTTGCGTAGAGGAGGGGCCGGGTTGGGGTTGGAGATCCTCAGTCATCATGCTGCTTGATGAGCATGGTGGTGTTTCATTCTTGGCGATCATCCTTTGCCTGTTCACTGAGTCCGTGGTGGACTGGGGGAGGGCGGGTGATGGCTGGTTCTCAATCTGGTCGGGGACCGGAGTTCGCACGTTGGCAGTAGTCGTCAGTACCCTCATCGACCGAAGCTGCCGCCCCAGGCTGTTAATCTTGGTTGCGATCGCACCTCCGTGTGTATTCGCACCTGCCGGATAAGTGGTTGAGCTGGCCGAGGCGATAACTGTTCCTTCGTCGGGTCTGGGTTGTGTTGCGATTGCGTGCGTGTCCGCCATGGACTCACCCATGTTCGGATGCACGTTAGGCCCATGTTCACGTTGGCTCTTTCTGATCATTGAGCTGCGTCCGGAGGGCTTGGTAGGCCGTAGGAAGCGTCATACAACGATTTATGGAGGTTGTTCCCGTGTGCCAAGCCTCGATGGTTTCCCCTTGCCACGCGGTCACTTCCCCGACCAAGAATTTCAGCATTCTGGAAGGCGAACGTGTGTCCAGAGTCTGAGCAATGGTCCGCCACCAAAGACAGCGGGTCCATTCTTCTTACCGCCCTCATGTGTTCTCCGACCCGGGTTTGCAGACGTTTCCCGGTTTCTCCAATGTAGTTGACTGCGCAGGAATTGCATTGAACCCGATAGATGACGTTTGTGGTTTCACCTCGGGGCAGGGGGCCTTAGGCCTCATAACCAGATGTCGAATGGTTGACTCCGGCCGGTGGGCGATGCCGATCCCCATCGGTCTTAGGAGACGGGAGACCGCCTCCGAAACACCGTCAATGTATGGCAACGCTCGCCATATCTTTGGCTGTTCGGTCGCTGGCCGTCGGATTTGCCTGCACTGTCTGCTACTTCGATGAAGTTGCGGGGATACCCGTTGGCCATGAAGAGGCGTTGGAGGTATCGAAGTTCTGCCTTCTTTCGCCTGGCTCGCTGCAGTGTGTTTCAGCCCTTTTGTATAGCGTTCGAACACAACTGCGTTTGTGACACGACGGATGTTTTCTATGGTAGCTAAGGATTTGGCGGGTACTGGTGGCCTTCCTATACACCGTCGTTTTAAGGTTCCCGCAGGGTTTTCGATGGACCAGAACGTATAGGAATGGCAGCTGGTTGTTGACTTCCACCTCCATTGTAAACTGGATGTCAGGGAAAATAGAATTCAGGCTGTCATGAAATACCTTGACCATATCCCGCTTGATGATGACAAAGGTATCGTCCACATACCGAGTCCAGAATTTCGGTTTGTAATTTGCGAAAACCAGGGTCTCTAATTTTTGGAGAACTGCCTCTGCGATGAAGCCCGAAAGTGGCGCTCCCATATGCGTCCCCTTGACCTGCTCATACGTTGTTCCTTCGAAAGTGAAGTACGTCTTCAGGCAGAATTTTAAGAGCTGGATGAGATGTCTCCCTTTCACCGTCTAGGCCGTCTCGTTGTACCTGCTCTCGAGCAGTTCGCTGACCGTTTCGACTGCCAGGCCTTGTGGGATCGCGGTGAAGAGAGAGGTGACATCGAATGACACCATCACCTCGTCTGCAGTAATTTGCACTCCCTGGAGCTGTTGCAGGAATTGAGTCGCTGAACAGACCGTCGTGGTCGCGTCCGAGGTGAGCGACCGCAAATTCTCGGAAAAAGCCATTTCGCCAGATGAAAGGTTGGTGCACCGCGCAATGACACGATTGGCCGGAGGGGAATACCAGCCTTGTGTACTTTTGGTAGTCCGTAGAACCTTGCTGCGGCCGCGTCTATTGGTTTAATGGCCAGTCGTACCGACTTAGTAATGGCCTTGTTCTTTGCATGTCGGCGAGTGTCTTGTCGAGTTCCGTTACAAGTTTCTTCATCGGTTCATCGTCACATGGTAGGTACGTTTGTCGGTCCTCCAGTAAGGCCTTTGGCCTTCTGGATGTAGTCTGTCTTATTCATCACTACTGTGGAGCGTCCTTTGTCGGCTGGCAGAATCACGATGCTGGTGTCAGCCCTCAGTGTCTTGAGAGCACTCTGTTCCGCTCTGGAAAATGATTGCACGTGGTTTGTGCGCCATCACCAAAGAGGTTATCTGCTGCCGAATAAGGTGCTTTGTTTCGTCGGATTCCCCGGTTTGTTTGAGAATCGACTCGACAGTGGCCACGAGATTTACCGGATCGGCGTCTGCGATGTTAAAGCAAGCTTCATGACTCAGCACTTTCAATTGTGCAGGTGACAACTGCTTCGATGACATATTGTGCACCAGAACTTCGTTCTCTTCTTGAGATGAATGGGTTATATTTCGAAGCTTATCCGCCAGCTCCGCATCTCTCGTTGCTCGTAGTTCTCTGGCCCGTTTATCAATCACTTGCTGCAGCAGCCTGACTCCGTCCTCGCCGATTAGTTCAGCGCACTGTGCAACCGCTTGGTTCAAAACCCCATTGTATTTGCGCAGTCGAAGATGGCAGTCTTGGAGGAGCACCCGAATCATTCGTCTGCTATGTTGTGTCACCCACCTTTTCGCCAGACTTGTGTTCACCGGTGGCTTGTAGGACAAGCTTTTCGGAAGCACATGATTGTCAAGGCATCTGTGGAGGAATTGAATTTGTATATCATTATATATTCTGTCATTTGTCCCTCATGTATGGTCGCCGAAACTATCTACCCATTTGCGAGCTCATGTTATCCTTTTTGTCAAGAAAATCGAGAGTTACAGCAGTCAGGAGTGCGGCCCTGCCACAGTTTCATCAGAAGGACTGGGATCAGCATGAGATCGACAAAAGCAGCTGATTTCAGGCAATCCTTTCATGCCGGAGTATGGCATGGGATTTTGTCTCGGAGGGACTGCGTCCTCCCAACTGTTCGGTAGATGTTGCATACATTTGTTCCTCCACGATCTATTTTATAGTACCTCTTAACTGATCCAGTCTCCATCTGCTGGCAGGCCTTATGTTAAAATCGTTCAGGAAGCAATTTCACTAAAGCAGTCTCTTGCTTTTGACGGCCGACAGGCGACTGACTGACAGACACTGCGAAATTTTAACAGCCCAGCTAAGGCACTGGGATGGATTTATCGGCGTACTGGTTGGTTTCGAGACTTGTAACCGGTGGCCTGTCATGCAACAAGCTCCATCAATATGTGGCCAGGTGTTATCTGATAAAAACTGCGTTACATGCAATTAGTAAAATGCATTTCGATATTATATACAAAGCAAAAATTCTCTACCTAAGCATAATTAAAGTTGATGTTATAGGGGCCCTCACCGATTGTGTCACGAGACATAATCACCCGGTGTGCCTTGAGGCCCCCTCGCGCGTCCCACCACACAGCGGCTAGTGGTGTTGGCAAAATGCCAGAGCCGACAAAAAGCAGGGAGAGTAGAATGGCCATTTCTGGCTTGTTTGGTGAAACTCGGTGGCCCTGGTGGGATTCGAACCCCCAACCGCAAGGGGAAGGCTTTAGTACAGCCAACGCTCTAGCCAACTGAGCTTCGAGGCCCCCACCAGAAGTGGTTATTCTAATCTCCCTCATCTTTGCCGTCAATGGCCTAGTTAAGCTGCTATTTTTCCAATGGTGTATGCCCAAATCGATTATCCTTTGAAATTGGCCTGCTTTAGGAGGTTTTATTCTTAAGCTTTGATGTGAAAACAGCTCATTATTAGGTTTTTTGTGCCAAGTTAATGTTCCATCATATTCGGCAGTTTAACCTGATTTTAGTCCGCCTCTTCCACCCAGAATTGCAATTGAAGCCTTTCCACTCTTCTGACCGGCAGCACTAAAAGGAAAGGAGCCCCATTTTATCGACTGTGAATATGAGGCATAATCAAAAACATGAAGATATCAAATAGCATTTAATGCCGGGGTTATCCAAGTCAACTACTCGGAGCATTGAATGTCACTTTTTACGTCAATTTTTTTTTTTCACAAAGAGTGTCACATAGAACACGTGCAAGGTCTCATTTGGTTTGATTTACAGTGCCGTAAAGGTCCCGACTTGCTTCAAGACGGCCAGTGTAAATCATCAGTGCTGACCGCTGAAACGACGGGGGGCAAAAGTGCCTCCAGGGGGTGGGAGGGAAGTGGTGGGGTGCATCGCGGGAGTTCTTGAGGCCTGACGAACATATTCACAACACCTGGCGCACATCACGGACAACCGGCCCTGTTGAGCCAGCAGGTGTGCTAACCGCAGGAAAGAGGATGATGGCAAAACAGTGGGCTCATTTTCGGGCCAAAGGATGGCGACAGGGGTGGGAAACAAAAGCTTTCAGGGCCTGTGGCGACTAGATCGGGCGAAGTCCACAGAGGTCTTATTAGCTTAACACAGAATCGCCTAACTTTGGTCTTATGGCACTTTTCTAGATGTGGTGACTGAGATTACGGGGATGTAAATATTTCGTCCTTAAGAGCAAGGGTAGTCACACTCTCACTGCCTAGTGAGGGAACAGATCTCGGTGATCAAATGCATTCTCATGACTAGAGTGCTAGGACAAACCACGCCGACACACATCCTTTGATGAGAAACTGCTTACAACCATAGAGACGCCGCTCCCTCTCCAGCTACTGTTACTGATGAACTGGTGTAATCTATCCTCCCACGTGCACGTGGAGGGAAGAGATGTCCAAAAGCCCTCGAGGTAGTTAACGGGTGCTAGTTAAAAGTCCAATTCTTTGCAGCATACATACGAAAACGGGTGATTTAGTAGCTGGCATAAATGTGCTTTGAGTCTCTTAGTGTGGCTCAATTTTAGAGCGTTGAAATTCATAACGCTCAATGATCAAGGAATCCTGGGTCAATTCCTAGGTCTTAAAACTCTGGGGTTGTTTATAACTACAGTGGATGAACTATCTCCTGAAAAATTAACCTATTTTTTAAAAAAAATTGTTTCCAGTTTGAAACGATTACTTAAATAGGCTTGTAGTGGTAATTATCGTGCAGAATGATCCCAAGATATATCGGTTACGCGAGGATGTCGGCGTTTGCACGAGCATCCGTCCGTAACCTGCAAACGATAAACTCTCTATAAAATGTTTTTTGAGAAGCCTACAGTTTCCCATTGATTTTTGATACCCTTATAAATTCAGCTATAAGGAAAACAAATGGAACATTTTAAATAATTTGGCACCAAAATCTATTATCTTCGAAGTTTATCCTTGACGTAAGGCTATCTTTAGTTTTTAAAGACGTTTCTAATCATGAGATTTATTATAACCGTAAAAAAACTCCATAAACCATCGTATCTGTACATTTACCAAAGATGCATAGCGAGTAAACAACATGATATTCATTAATAGCACAAGTTTCTGGGTACAGTATGATTTTTTTCCGAAGTACAAAAATAAGTTTTTTATTTTCCTCAGATACAGCTCAAAAACTAGCGTTCCTTCAATTTTAAAATTTAAAGAGAGCATAAGTTTCCAGGAAATGATTTCAAGAAAGAATACGTTTTGTCATGTTTTATGTAAAATGTATTTAAACTAGGAAAGGCCCCATAAATAAAAAAAGCATGCATGTCAGGTGGTAATATTTTTACAGATTCAGGGTTATGTAGACAGGCGAAAATAAGTGGGTTCAAATGCAGAACTCCTGATGTGACTGAAATATGTTGGCAACATAAGCTCTTCATAAATGGAAGTTCATTCTTCTTTGCCATTGCCAGTTCTTCTTTCGTCGTGTATACAAACTCGTCAGAGAAAAGTTTTTATGTGAAAAAGTTTATACTGCAAATGAGCTCTATTGGACACGATTGTTACCTTCAAGGTCATCATTTCAGAAATTATTAAAATCAGGACATGGAATTAAGTGATCCGAATATGACGTTTTAGGGTCAGACCCGAAATATCAGTAAACATTTGAGTCAGAACAATCAACCACTGTGGAATAACCACGTAATAACCATTCAAAAACAACGAGTACTACAAGTAGTATGAAGCTTAGATGGCAAAGTCGTTATAACTAAGTCCCGACATAGGTACTAGCTAAAAGCCCAGACAGGATTTTCGCCGATATTTATGCTGCTGCATGACCCAGCAATGAGGGGTTCGGCTCCTCAGTTGGTCCCCCAGTGTTCCCTACGTGGTTTCTAGTGTATGGACTACAAAGAATAATCGCGGAAAAATTTATTATTAAATTATTAAATAAATGACATGGAGTTAAGTGATCCAGACATAACTTTTTAGGGTCAGACCCGAAATATCAGTGAACATTTGCGTCGAAGACAATCAACTACTGTGGAATAACTACGTAGTGTCCGTTCTACAAACAAACAGTACTACAAATAGTGTGATAGGTGTGTGGCAATGAAGGTGTCTCTTACTCCCAACATCGATACTAGCTAAAGCCCAGCTATGTGTTTCGTCAATGTTTCTACTGCTGCATTATTTTCACCCGAAATACTAGAACATTAAATAATAATTTTCCTTTGCCAACTGCTTTTATAAAAAACGAATTAATGACTTCCATTAAAGAAAGACTTATAATCAATGAATAATTTCATCTTAGAAATCAGAATAGGGAAAATATTTGAAGAGATCCAAATTTTAAAAAACGTTTGTGCCACAGATGAGAATTGTATACTTTGACAGACTCTTTAGTCCTCTTTTAAGTAAATGAAGATTTGTGGAACAATTTTGGGATCAGAAAAAATATTGCCGAGATTAAAATGTTTTTGAATTACCCGTCAAAACCTGGATTTTTATAGCCGACGTAACTATGCGCATATTTCTGTTGCTTGGTAAACTGGGGAGTTATTCCGCAAATTAACCGAGTATATCCTGCTTTAATACTTGCCACAAACTTACCAGAGTGGATGCTCCCCTATTGTATTCTGCGTGAATGACTTTTGATATATGAACACTTCGGTAACAGTATACGAAAATTCCAGTCCCGGGTGTCTGTATTAGTGAATGCGAAGGCGAGTCGGGCATTCGAACTCATCCAAGATAGCAACAACAACAAAAAGGGGACACTTATAGTGGTACGAGTAAACCAGTGATCAATGACGAAAGTCTGGAGGTGACTGCACAGGACTCTGTAAATCGGCGTCACATAGCTACCTCCATTGATAGAGTTCTCATCTGTGGATTAGGCTTCAATCAATTCTCGGCTCGTCTCGTTTCCCGTGTGGAGAATAATCTTGATGTCTGTGCAATTGAACTCACGGCCCGTTTCACAGGTGTGGGAAAAAACTTGCGATTAATCTTCAAACTGCCGCACAGCCATCTCATGTTCAGGTATGCGCTAGCCGAGCATGAGTTAATTCTGACCTATGTAGCTGAAAGAACGTTTGATGCACAGGATGCAATACGTTGCACCAGATTGCTACCTAGGATTTAGTCTGTCGTTAATTTTCATCACCCTGGTGCGCATCGAACCTCCAGTTTGGCAAAAATTCGTTCAGTAACATCTGAGACGTCCTTAATGTATGCCAGAGTGTGCCATTTCTTCGGCTTTGTTTTTGTTTGCGTTCACTGGAGCCAAACGCGTAGGCATTGGCTTATAAACGCCTTTGGATAACCATTCCACATAAATAGATTGGCGAGATATCGGGCTTTGTAATGAGTCTCAATCCCCTTGAAGATCGTCCTCAACTAGCTTCGTTTGTTAAAGCTGACAAGTTTTTTGGTGCTTGTTACCTTACTGCAAACCGACGTCTTAATGTAACCTTTGGGATTTCACTTGCCAAGGACATCAAGGAAATGTGTATGTATATGTGTACGTTCTACTTCCGTTGTGAGATTTACATCATGGAATTTACATTGACCAAGTTATGGAGGTTTCGTAGTCTTGACGATAAAAAACGTGTCGTCAACGTTACGGTGCCAGAACATAGGCCCGTGTTGGACGAAGGTGGTGTTTTATAATTCTTTAACGATGAGTTCTGACAATAAACTAGTCCCATTAATCTGTTCATAACTTTCATTGATTTCTGAAAAAATAGATTCTTCAAAAAAAGACTTGGATTTTCTGTATTCCTGAGAAAAATAGTTTTCTGACATGTTTATACCGACAGTTGACATTGGCATTGCATAAATCATGAAAGTTTGCAACTCCTTTGAGGCTTCTTGAATTATGGTTGGAGAAAATTGCAAAAATTTCATGCGTATTGTCTTGGCTCATGCCTAATAATACATAGTGATTTCCGGTTAGGCAAATCTTTTTTCTTATTCACAAAAGCCTTAATTTCCCTCAAAGTATTTTTTTTCGGGTGTAGTTCTGTGTTTGAAACCACTAATAAGAAGCAGTATGCATGATAAAAAATTATCTTTAACGGCTAATTTTGTGTCCTTTTCTCGGCCAACGAGACATGTCTACGAAACTTCAGAAAATGGAGTGGTTGGACACAGGGGATTGAGGCAGCTGGCACTCCTTCTATAGTCATTTGAATATTGGGTTCCAAGGTTGCTAGAGTGAATCCATATTCGGAAAATTTACATTGCTTGTAATTCGGAAGATTTCATTCCCAAACCTGGTAGCGGCTGCTTTTGCTATTGCTAGCAGACGCTGGCCTGGTAGTTTAGCATAGCTCAATGGGACCTTATAAACCACACGAAAAGTTTCCATGGGGTCCATGCGTTGGCAGAAAGCAACATGATATGCTCGAATGGCACGGTTTATGCTAAGAAGTCTGCCTTTTCCAGCCATGCCGAGATGTGGTCCTGTATTCTTTAGGATAAGTGCCTGCTCCACTGGAGCAGATTTAGGAGTATATGTACATTCAAGTATTCGGGAATGGCAGGCTATCCCTAAATACTCCGCGAAAACTATGGTTGCTACCGAATGTTATTTTAATCCTTGCTGCGGAAACGTTCCTGGGACAGCTTGAGCAAGGCGTCTTCTTAACATTCACTCAAAGCGTCCCCTTGAAAAACGACTATAAATAACGGAGTTTTCTTTTTAATAGTCATTTCCATGGGTTTTTATGTTCACTCGACAATATGCTTTCCAGATATCTGTCACAATAAACCTTCTCTTGAAACAGGTATTTGATCTTTCTTATGTCCTTTTCGATGCTGTCAACCGAAGAAATTTTCATAGTCCTTTGAGGCAAATAACGAATCAGATTACTTGGCGTTGAGAGGTAAGAAACTGCCGAAGATCATATGTTGTCCTGAGCAGTTTTTCTTCCGATACAGAGGCTACCGTCTGGTGGCCTACTTAGAAGGTCATCGAAGAAAGAGTGTGAACCAGGCATTCTACGCTCCAACGTGAACTTGCTCGAGGGATGTGGCTGAATGCAGCAATTAATATTGCAAATACGTCGGTTTCTGTGATAGCCATTTCAAAGGTGTCATCAAAATAGGACCGTTATGTGTTAGCTTTTTGATCTGCTCTCCTAATTAAAATTATTCTAGTTGCCTGGCTTAGCGAGGTACGATAGGTGAACCCATATCAAGGTCACCTAGGTGTCTAGGGAATTCGTTTTCTGGAAGGAACTGCACAATGAAGGTGCATGTTATTTTCTACTGATTAGTTTATAGCAATTCGTAGAGGTAAGACACTGTCTCGGAGACTGTGATGTTTGCAAAAAAAGATGAGACATCTATAAGGAACATAACTAGGTCATTAAGGTTAGCGTATTAGGCATTCTTAAGAACTTAGAAGATACCATGATAGCTACTTAGTGCTAGCTGATGTTGTGCGGGCATTAGTCTTGCTGCTGACCACTTTGGTATCACATGATACGGAGCATTTGAATGTCCAAAACTAGCAGGCCACCCTTATAGATCTTCGTAAGCCATATACTCGTCTGATATGTGCGCTGACTGTTTGGAGGTGATCCAGGTTGTATTCGCTTATGATGATGGGCTCACCCTCTCCCACCTCCGGTCTTCTTGACTCTGTCTTGACACCGGGCTCAGGTGGGGGAGGAGGAGAGAATGCGGTAGCTGCAGCGCAAGGCTACTATCATTTAAAACTAATTCACGCGCAAGTCACCGTTCCTGCACCACCTGGTGTGGAGCATACGGTGGACCTCGTAATAATCGCCGGTCGAAATGTCGTATGGGCTCGTGGGAAAATCCGAAAAGCCCGGCCAGTAAAAAGTTTTTTTCGGCGATCGAAACTGCTTTTTTTGAACTCCATCGTGAAACTCACCCTCTGGCTTTTATCGACAGTTTTGTCGACGTTATCGACGTTGTCTTACGTGCATCGCATAGCAATGCAAGTGCTGTGCCAGTGACTTGTGCGTAAATCAGTTTATAGTGGGGTAAAGTGATGCAGCATTTATTGCGCGCTTACCTCCTCACCCAAACGGCTTCGATTGCAAGATGCATTAAGGTCGACCGAAGACGGGTTCGGTGCCAAGCATACACAGCTGGTTACCGCGTATTACAAACGCTTGGCCGGCGCCCGCTGGCCCAGGTCTTTACATGTAGTATGAATTTTTTTCATTGGTTTTCAATGCCCTTCTTCATTCAAAGATAGCGTACCGAAAAAATGCACAAAATTATTCTGTTTTGTACTCGTTAGGTAGCAAATTATATTCTTTTTAAATATAATGCCTGAAAGAAGGTATCTCTTGCTTTTAAAAATATTCTTATTATGGGATTTTTTAAAACCATGAACTGTTAGTTCAGAATACATCTTATCCATTAAATTTATTAGTTACCTATAAGATATACAGCCTGAGCCACATACATTGAAAAATTTTAAGATAACTATGTAACCTCTTCCTCGTAACGTAGAGGAATTTTCCCTTCACATAATGTATACAGCATGTAGTTTGCAAACCTTAACTTCAAGCAGGTAGAATTCAAAATTATTCGGCAATCTATAAACTTTTTAAAAGCAAAAGATACGCCATCTGCAAGTATAAAATTTAAAGACAATATAACTTTCTACAAGAAAGAATATTTGATGCGTGTTTTTCTATAAAATATATTTTAATCTACAAGGGCGTCGAAAATCAATGCGAAAAATACATACTACTTTAGTAGCCATTTTTTGCACAGTATGCTTTGCTTAGCGCTCAAAAAGAAGCTCGTTAAAAAGTGAGCATCCTACCTTGACTGAAACATCTTGAGAGTAGACTTTACGATAATTCATTTGACAACTCTGCTTAAGTAATTTGTTCGAATCTAAACATATTTCGGAATTTCGGTTGCCATTTCATAAGGTAGGGAATCTACTGTCATTATCCTGTCAGTTGACAGCCTTCAAAAGTCACGGCTTTTAGAGGCCAGGTGCGTCAGCTTGCATGTTTTGAGTAATTAGCGTGGAGCACTCTGGAAACTCAGTTCCAAGAGACGAACACATTGTCCCTTGGCAGGTGTTCACTCTCGGAATCGGTCAGCCGCCTGATGCTAGAATCGGCCGCAGGTTGCTTTCGCAGTGGGAGCCTGCACCTAGACGTGTAGGTCCATCCCAGGTTGGGGCATATTTTATGTGTGCTCCACCGTGGCCTCATCGCGCGCCGCGTTGACCCAGTGAAACTTATTGTTGGAGCACGCATTACCTGGAAACAAGCCTTATACCTACATCGAACACCGCTGAGGCCGCCGAGTTTATCACAGGTGGATTACAGCACAGTTTGGATTATGATGAACACCCGTTATAACGTTTGGCATCCACCCCATAACTGGCCAATAGAAATAACGGTAGGGGTGACTATATGGTGGCCCAAACAGGACTCGGGAATAGGAACCGCCTCACCAGTTTAAAATAGGTGGCTATGTGATAAATTTCAGGAAGGGTACATATACCTAAACAAAACTGTCTCTTTAGTCTTCACGCTAGTCCTAGCCTTAACCTTAACCCTTAAGTTAACCCGCAAATAAACTTAACCCTAAGCCTAATCATTACCGTCATCCCAACTCTAAGTCTTACCATCCCTTTAATTTTAAACATAATTTCCTAGGAATTTGACGCAAAGCCACTTGTTATGTAGGCTTCCTTACCAAAATTTCTTTTAAATGAACCCTTATAGTTCCATTATGGAAAATTTGATAAAAAACGTTTCGTCCTGTCTTGTTCCGTCTACGTTAATCAAAGGTAAAGTCTCTTAACTTTTTGTTATAAACAAACTCTCATGATGCTTTGCTAAATCATAAGACATTAGTGACCGATTTGATTAAGCGATAAAACTAATGTCATTTTTCGTTGCCCTCCAATGAACATGTAGCGATTAATGGAGAAGGCTGCATTAGACCCCTTGTGTTGGTTTCTTAAGTGAAATCCTGTCAACATATTTATTAAAGTAAAAAATGGAAATTCCCATCTCAATGGTCAAAAGAATATTGAGAGGTAAAAGAACTTGCGTAATGCATTCAAAACATTAAAAAGAGACTGGAAACATTTACTGAATGGCTTTTTAGCCACTGGTTTATTTGAATGCAACACCACTTTAGTATTATAGTTCGTCATGTTAAATTTCCTTCAAGGAGTGTTTTATTTAAATCAAGGAATATTTCAACCTCTAATGGATTTCAAAAGTTTTTCAAAATGCAATATTATTGCCTTCAAGTGGGAGCAATACTTAAAGATCTAAAATAAACTAACTGTTACTCACCGGTGATCCTTTTTTTAGTTTCTTCTGGCCTTCATTGCAGTGGTAACTCTAATATTGGTTCAAATTGTTACTCTTAGTCTAGTCTTAAATCAAACCGTAACCTAATACATATCGATATTGCAGCTCTCACCCTTATTGTCCTGATAGTATGCGAAGCCCAAACATTTTTTGATGCTGAATCGCATATTACAGTAATCTTGTAACTTTTTCAATAGTATTCCTTACAGATTTCGCTCTAAGATCCATAGTTTCCGAATCAGTCTACCCCCTTCGGAAATACATGTACAGTAAATTGTCTAACTCATGAAATATCTATATCAGAATTTGAGGTCGTAGCAGTGCAGGCATTTTAAGGTGTTATTTTTGTTTGTTGTATTCAATTGACGCACAAAAAGCCCTATAATAAAAAGAATTAACTTCAGCTCAGTTTATTGATACAAAAACGTGGCTACGTGGGGCAAATTCCAACGTTTCTTGCTATCCAGGAATTTTCCTAAGCATTGAAAAAGCTACGGATCAAAGTATTTTGCTTTTGTGCGCAGTTATATGAATGAACATAAATATAAGCTGTAAAAATGTGGAAAATATCACTTCGGAGAACGAAATATTTTGTTTTGTTTTTACAAAAATCAGATGAATGCACGTTTGAGAGATCACATTGATTTCGGAAAAACGAGGGCACATTTAGTCTAAAAAATTAAGTTTTGAAAATTAATGACGTTTTGTACCAAAGAAGCTGTAATAAAATTTTATGAATGTACTTTTTTTACCACACGGATAATTAGGAACTTAAATGCGCACATATACGGGACGCAATGACACACCGCCACGTTTTGCTGTCACGGCGTACGCGAAGCTTGTCAAGACAATTTCGGTCTGCAGTTGACTATAAATGGATAAGGAAACTTGAAACGGGAGGGGCAGAAAATTGACAGTTTATCGCAAAATCTGAATATATATTCGGCTACTCTTTTGTGCATTTTAAATCTTAGAAGTAGATGAGATGTAAGCTAATATATTGGAAAACGCTCCAATAGAAAGAGAAAAGTAAGTTCTTTAATTTGCCTTAGAAATGTTATCCCTACCTTTCAGCAAAGTCGCAAAGTTGGTCAAACGTTTCCAGTTTTTCCTTGACTTCTATTTGACAAAACTTTAAGAACGCAGACATTCGACAGCGAAACATCTAATTAAAATACTTTTTTAAAAGGTTAATTATTATAGAATTTTTTTAACTACTTATAGGCATATATTTTCCTGGCTTTTTTTTGTGGACGCCCATTTTTTATGGCAGCAAGTTTTCATGTTTGAGTGAGGCTACAAATAGTACGCAGATGGCCGTCTGCATTAGAAATAATGTCCAAAAAGTCACTACTTCTGTAACTACTTTTAAGTAATATCTTATTCTGAGGGTTTTACCAAAAACATGGCACGGAATGTACATTTATGGGCAGTCGACTGAAGACACTGAAAATCGTAAAGAATTCACCGCAGTTCCAAAGACGATCTGAAACTCATCGTAATAGAAAACCCGAAAAGAAATTTAACAATTGAAAAGTCATCTTTATATACACAAATAGTACGTTTACGATTGCATCTGACCATTCGATTTATATGTTTTACTCAGTGTCCGATCTGGGAACATGCGATCTTATGAAATATTATATGTCTGTGACATCCATATTGGCGCAATCAAGCGAAAATTTGTTTGCATTAGCCAAAGCCATCTAAGCCAATGATGTACAAACGGAAGAAAAACTACCAATTCTCGCAAAACAGTGTTGGAATAAACACTCGCATTTTAGGCTGCTCGATGATGGCCATACTTTACGCGTCACTTAATCTAGAGTAATACGTATGTAACAAACTCTGAAAAAGACTATTTTTAAAAGTAATTCGGCTGCTTTATTCATTCGTTTAATTGCATGGACAGGGTTCCTATACATTTAAAACTTTAGTTTACTCAACAATGTCGATTTGTAACCTTTTCGTAATTTAAATCTTTTCTAAAAAAATTGTATTTCTAGACAATGTAATTTAAATTTGCAAACCACAATAAGCCTTATTTTTCCTAACGATATATTCTTTATTGATGTAAAACTTTTATGATTTCAGGTTGCAGGCCGTAACTCTTGAAATCCAAAGAATTTCATGAGTTACGACAGCTACTGTAGTTTTATATATTTGCTTTAGAAAAAATTCAAAAAATGACATTTTCGAATTAACCAATGAAGTGGACCCGTGGGTTATGTTTCAAAAAACCCTCATTAATATATTTGCTGAAACTAGTGCACTCTGTTCCTTCATCCTATTACTTTTTGAAAAAAACAGCTTTCTACAAACTTCGCCTCGGTGAAACTTTATTTGCATCTGCTATGGGTATGCGTTTGCACAAACCCTTAAAATTAAGAGAACAATATTGCCTGTTTGAATGCTTTGTTCCAGTATGTGCGCGTTGACTGCAACGATTTGTTTTACAGACCCCAGCATGCTAACGCACATGGTGTATCTTGAACTTGCAATCCAGAGCAATGGCTTTTTAAGTAGTCTCTTTTAAGTAGTCTCTTCTCTTCTCCGTCAGCATTTCATTTGTTTTTGTAATTGGTTATCTCCATAGTATACTATATTGAAAGTGGGTCTTTTATAACTACTGATGTCTCCAGAAAGCCCACCCGCTGATAAATGTGAAAACTTGAGCTCGAGAACGCTACAGAGTAGAAAGAAATTCAATCTCTGAAAAAGAATAATTATATTAATTTTAAGTTTCGCATACGCACATGAGCTCATCATGAGAGATAACCCATACCAGGCTTTGCCTGAAAAGAGTTATTGGTGACACGTGGAGGGCGCAGACGAACCCTATTTTCCAGGAGCCGGATACGAGTTGGGAAGTCGTCTTCGCACTGAGAACAAACAATGGCGAGAGATACGAGAGCTTTCATTAATGTAATGAGCAAAATAGATTGACAGTATTTGATTACATTAGCTGTCCAGTAGCATGAAGTGTGCCTACATCTATAAAACACATCTAATCAATCATAAGCCACAGAAAGTTAATTGAGCCTTACCATGAACTAAAAATGAATGACCTTAAGGAACATCAAAAGATAAAAGAAATGGTAAATAGTCATATTTATTTGTTTAACAATAACAGATTTTGGAAAGAGGAAAAATCAACACCAGTCAAAAACTGTTTTTAGTTTCAGGTTTTTAAAAACCTGCGATCCTAGTATCTAAAATATCTTTGCGCTTAAATATTACACGGGGATAAACACAAACTGATGTTTGACGGTTAGTCAACGGCCAATATTTGGAAGGGGTTCATGAGAATTTTCCGTAACTTTCCCAAAAGAGTGTGTTTGATTTCCTCCGGCAGGGACGTCACAAGAATAAATGTTTTTATAAAGTCACACATTGAAAGGGCGAGTAATGAATAAGGCATCTGACCAGAATCAGAAAATGCAATCGTAAGTATAATAACTATGGTGCATCGTGAGAAAATATTTCTCGAAAAATTACTATGTAGACTTCTGAGTTTCATCGAGTTTCAGTGTCCGTGAACACATCATGCTTTTCCGATTTCTTACTCAACCGCCCAAAATGAAAGAATCTGTGACACTTGTCTATCAAAATCTTCAAATTACGATGTTAATTGAAAATATTTGCCAAAGTAGTGAGCTCATGCGCATTCCTTTTTATGCAGATTGCCGATTGGGTAAATGATTTTAGACTCACCTGACCACGTTAGCTCATTGGTGAGAAAAATAAACATTGAGAAAAATGGTCGATAACGAATATGTTCGGATCACTTGTGTTACCTTCTCGAATCAGTTACCTACGTAAAAGTCTCTTTAATTTTGCTGACGAATGCCTACATACTTCACGTTTTTCCAAAGTAATGGCGAAGAAAATCTTTGAAAACGTTGATACGTTTGCTGTAGAAACCTAAAACTCACTTTTCTAGGTGATGGAGCTACTTTTGCTTACCTTGCCTGCCTTAGGGCTACGACGTACAATTGTACATGCAAATAAGGTGGTCATATAAGTATTATGATATTGCTAAAACCGGTAGTCTTTAGTTAGGTTCGCGTTTGAAGTACGCATTAGCCGAAACAATATTATATTCTGTTATTTATTATATATTATGATATTATATTATGATATATATAATATATATTACATATATTTTATATTTTATATATTATGATAGATTGCATATATATTATTATATTATTCACAGTTATCCGAGTCACTTGTTGATGGGCCTTTCGATGGGTTACCGATGGAGCATTCAAAAATGACGGGAAAATATCGGTACCTTTAAACAAGGAATGGCCTATACGGGTTATTACTGCCTTTCAGAGCGTAAAATCACACAACCTTCCAAATCCAACTTCTTAAAATTGAAGAAGTATCTGGTTTTCTGAAACTAACGTGCTTGTTCACATTATGCTTCAACTGCTTTACGTTCAGATAAAAAAAAAACCAATTTACATGTGCGGCAGGATTTTTTGGGGAAAACACTCGAGGCGATACTGCTCTCCTCACATGGAAAACAACCTCGTCTAGGAGAGTTGATAGCTGAAAAATGCCCAAATATATGCGAAGCTTGATGGCCGTGCAAATATTTTAAATAATTACAGATGGGACTACTAAGAAACCCATTTGCACGCAAAAGGAATATTTTCTGGAACAGGTCAACCGAATAAGTAAAGAGTACGATATTGTATGTGCCTCACAGTGATCATCTCGATTTCCGTCATCAAATGTCTAAAAATAGATTAATGCCGTAGGTTAAAGAAATCGAATTTTGTTTTCCGATCATCCCGATAACCTAAAAATGGAAGCTATTTTGGTCCTTATGCTGCCTGAGGAATATTAAGAAAGGTAAATAAACAAATGCTCTTTTAATACAGTGCATCGGATACCTTTACTGTCAGTTTTATTCAAATCAGTTGAAATTCCGGTTGTAGGCCTTATCACAGTGGAAAATATCGAGAAAATTCCGTCAAAATTTCACGAATTTCCTTCCAGTCCAGATGTAGCTGTATGCTCTTGTTTTGTTTATTCACATAATGTCCTTTTTTTACAAAGACTTGCTTGCATATGAAACATTAAATAACCCGGAAAAAGTGAATGTCAGGCAAGAAGGTAACAGAGAGAGATGTAAGCAGCATGCGGAGCGCTTCCTCTCATTGTCGGCTGAATACGTAAAAGGCAGTCAAGGAGCAGCGGAAGTTGGAAGCAGCGAACATCGATACCAAGCACCGGCCAGGCACCTATGGTATTTAAAACCAGCGCTCTTGATAACCCAAACTGTCGGTTTTTGTGGTGCTTTTTGAGCTATGGACATCCGAGCAGGACCGCTAAACGTCGAAAAGTTCCAACGCAGTGCATTATTCAAGGGTTACCGCTCAAATAGTTCTCTAGCCCTGGGTAATTTAGGAAATAACCAAGAAACGTGCAACTATAGTCACGACCAAAGAAAGCAGTAAGATGAAGGCTTATGTCCCCTTCAATTAACAGAATTCCCACCGACCAGCAAGAGGAATAAAACTTAATCCGAGTGTAGCCCATCTAACCGAGGAAAGGGAGGAAGCTTACATCCAAAATCGAACGGTTATCCACGAAATCCCACAATCTAAATCCTCTGCTTGCCGCTCAGGCTAGTACGAACCGCGAACGAGACCTCTTCGTCTAACCTTGATACATGATGGGATTATAGATAGTATGAAAATGCTCTGCAACACTATCTTTTAGAAATGAAGGTCCAGCATACTGAAGGTGAAGGATTGACAACTTACTTAGCCTCAAAATTGCTCCTCGCATGAATTTTAAGGGGGCGCCGTGTAAAGCACTTAATAAAGGGACACATCATTTATGCGTGTGCCTCAACTTCCCCTTAGAAACACTGGCATATATATATATATATATATATATATATATATATATATATAGAGCTAATCGTTTCAGGACATGCAGTTGTATGAACGGGCCCACTGAGGAGCCAAACCTCTAGCTACTGCGTCATTCAGCAGGAGGAACATTGCCGAAACACTTGTCTGGGCATTTAGGTAGTACGTATCTCAGGAATGAGGTATAACCTATTTGCCACATCTGTGCATCTCCTGTGCTATTCATTCTCAATTAGGTCACAAAACATGTTCATCCTGTTGAACCCTGAGATCAAATTTAGAGCCCTCATAGGCAGTCGTATGACGATGAATAAGAGGTGTATTGATAGGTGTACCGGAAAATACAAGAATGACTGAAGAGGCAATTTATGATTTATTAGGTACCTTCAGACCACCATACTCAACCACATGTTTGATTAATCAGGGATTCGAACCCGTATCCTTCTGTTATTTTGCCTTATTAAATAGAGGTGAATATTCGCATTCCAAGTGGGTGTAAAAGTAAAGAGGACTGCTCGATCGCCGGAATCATGGTTTTGTTTGTCTGAGCTTTCGAACTCTTACTGGCGCCCACCATCAAAAATCGATCTTCGTAGTCTGACGATGTCCACCGTATTTTCTAGAGAAGGGTGGTGCCAGGACGGTGATCTGTGTGCAAATTAGGTTTATGTGCTAATAGGCTTGCACTGCATCTACCGCACTCAAGAGGTGGTCGGGCGCAGATTAACCACAGCCCACCATAGCCATAAAATGACAGCAGTGTGTGGTACGGCGTGAACCTGCACCTATGCGTACCCATGTTGGGATACACGCACCCCCTGTTCGGCATTTGTTATGCGACCTTATGCCAGTTAATAATAACGCCTGACGCACCCCGATTTGGCCCTCAGGTTGGTGCAGCACATCTACCACGTGGCTCGCTTAGGGGGCACATCGTCAGAGATAAAAGTGGCAACAAAAACCAAAAACCGTTCTAGGGCCAATGGCGCCAGTCCTGACTTGACTGTGCAGAGTTCGGTATGCCGGTGAAAGATCGATACATCCATTGAGAATGTTTTCATTGGAGGCCCAGGCTTCAATCAATTATAGGCTTGCCTTACTGTGAGACGGGGTGATGGCTTATCGCAAGTGGTTGCGCACAGCTCCGAAATGGGTCACGAGTTTAACTTCGCAGCCAGATGTAAGGCAAGCCGGCAATTGATTGAAACCTGGGCATCCGATGAGAACTAGGTAAATCGATTTATCTATCTGGCGCCGGCATACAGAGCCCTGCGCAGTCACCTCCGGACTGACGTCACTGGTGTCTGATTGGCCCCTACCCTTCTAAGTTTTGCCGGTTTTGTTGCTGCTTTAATCTCTGAAGATGGACTCCAGTAAGAGCTCGAAAGCTCAGACGAATAAAGCCATGATTCCGGTGAGCCAACAGCCTTCTTCTTCTTTACTTCTATTGAGCGTTAATTCTAGAGACAAGTACAAGCCGTTCTATCATTTGGGATCGGAAGTATAAAATATCGTTGCCGGGTTGTTTAATTTCCACCTGTTAAAAGAATCAACTGATTTTGTTCATTTAAAGATGTAAAGGGTTAGGAGAGGGCCAAATAAACACAAGTCTATCTTCGTGCATATGTTGGACATAGGCAACCACGTAGAAGCCGAAGGCTCATTCCGGAGGCTTTACGAATTTTCCTCCAGCGTCTGCTGGTTACAGCAGAGGCGACTGTAATTAGGTTATACAAGCCCGTCTTGTGCGTACAGAATTACTTCATACAGGCCACAGAAATGCCGTGGCCCAAGCCCACAAATCAACCACCCTCACATAGTTTCCTTTCCTGATGCAGACCATCCCTCCTGATACTGAACAGACTACTCTGACCGTAATTTCATTGTTCTTTCTCCCTACGGCAGGAGTTTTCTACATGCACACATCTTTTAATTAATTTAATTCCGAGTTAAGTGTGGAGGTCTGAAGAGAATATACCGGATGCAGACAAATGTCTTTTGGACTGGGCAGTTTGGACAACTCCAAAAGAGCACCTCAAAATGCCTGCACTGATGAGTGTGGTTACGACAGTTCGACCGTCGATTTCGACAATGTCCACCCTATGCTCCGCGGAAGGGTGGTGCAGGGACGGTGTTGACCTCACTCTCTCCCCCACCCCACAATCAGACCACCATCCGAGCCAGTCAGCTGTCTGATGTGGGAGTGGGCGCATTGGCTGACAGGTCGGCGTACTCGTCTTCACGCGCCACAGCACAACCTGGCCCCCATAACGCACACACCAGGATTTACTTACTCAGGGGATATGAAGGAGCCATTGCCGTCTGACTCCCAGTCCACCGGTCAGCCACTCGATACACACAACACATACACTGGGCCGACGGCATGGTCTGGTGTAAGCGTCAGATTGGCAGCATTCCAACCCTCGTTTTCTAGGAAACCGTGATTTTATCAGGTACATTATGATGATTGTGCGGATGTTGTCTATGTATTAGTGTAGATGGTGTGCGCTGATGTGGCTAAGCCTCCAGTGGTTAACCGCAGGTTTTCGTGGAGGCGCATGTGTCCTAATAGGCCCATGCGGTGTATAAATGTGCGGGAGCAGTGAGGGCAGTGAAGGTGGGCGCGTCGACTGTATGTCGGAGCCCCAGGCACTGATTAACCAGCCTTCGTGCGATGGATTCGCAGGTGACCGATCAGGCCGATGCGTGAGTTGAAGTTGCGTGCGCACTGTGGGCAGGAGAAATCGGGAGAGGCTGGGGGGATATCATTCGTGGTAGTGGGGATGGCAGTGGCGGTAAGAATGGCAGGAGCGGAGGGTCTTCATGATGTATCGGTGTTGTCGGCATTGCGGTGAATTCTGCTGTCATGGATGCGCATGTGATCGAATAGGGCCATGTGATGAGTGAATGCGCGAGGACAGTGAGGACAGTGGATGCGACGATCTCTGCTGTGTGTTGGTGCTCAAGGCACTGGTTCACCAGTCTCTGTACGATGGATTCGCAAGTGACCAACCAGGCCTATGCGTAAGGTGAAGGTGCGGTCGCATTGAAGACAGTTTAGGAGAGATTCCCTATCGCTGATGGTGGTGGTTGTATTGAAGGCGAAGGCGGTGGTAGTTGCGGTGTTGGGGGTATCAGGCGATGAGTAGAGGGATGGTGGGAGTAATGGAATTGATGCCAGGAGTAAGGGTGGGGGAGTCTGAAGGAGGGTTGGCCGAATTTGACGTAGAAATTGGAATTGTCGGATTGTTGGTGCATTGCCTCCGAAGATGTCCAACCAGGCTTATTCGCGCGCGGAAGATGCGTTGACAGTGTGGGCATGTTGGCAGGGCCTGGGCATCGACGATGTTGGTCCGGGGCACTGGTGACTTTCGCACCGCTCTTTTGGCCTTGGTGGTGGTGATCCGGTTGGCCTCATAGATTTCTGAACCAGTCTTCACGGATCTTCTTCATGCCGGTCAATCCTGGGCGAGGTCCTCCCAGGTCGCCGGGTTGATTTGCAGTTGCTTCAGCGATTTCTTCAAAGTGTCCTTGTAGAATCGTTTTTGACCTCCCTGCCGGTGAAAACCCGTAGCGACATCTCCAAAGAAAAGTCGTTTGGGTAGTCGCTCGTCGTCCATTCTCACCAGGTAGCTCCTCCATCGCAGTTGTACTTGCCTCAGCATTGCGTGGATGCTAAGAATTACAGTCCGCTCCAGAACTTCCGTGTCCGGGATCCTGTCTTGCCATCTCAGTTTCAGTATTCTGCGAGAGCAGCAGAGATGAAAGTGATTCAGCTTCCTGGCTTGGTTCTAGTAGACGGTCCAGGTCTCCGCTCCGTAAGGAAGTGTCGTCAAGATGACGGACTTGTACATCTTCAGTTTGGTTTTCAGATGAATACCGTGCTGATTTCACACGGAGACCTGCAGCCGGCCGAAGGCCTGACTTGCTTTGAAAATACGTTGGGCAACCTCGTCATCGATTCTCGTGTTGCGTGACAGCGCGATTCCTAGATAAGCAAAGGTTTCCACGTTTTTGAGTTAAGCACCATTGACATTGATTCGGGGAGCATTAAAATCCGCGCTGGGTGACAGCTGGTGCATGACAACCGTTTTGGCTGTACTGATTGTTAATCCGAAATCGGCGCAGCCTTCGGCGAAGAGGTCCATGCTCCTTTGCATGTCCTCCTCCGTCATGGTGTTAAGAGCGCAGTCGTCCGCGAAGAGCAAGTCATGAACTGTAGTCGTAGACATGGGCGTTGAAGCCTGCATACGCAGACTGTTGAGAAGGTGCCCGTCAGTTCTGTAGGCGATGCGGATCCCAGGCTGTTCATCACGGAAGGCATCCATCAGCATAGCCGAGAACATGAGACTGAATAGGGTGGGAGCCAATACGCAGCCCAGCTCCACTCCGTTGGTCACTGCGAATGCTTCGGATACCGTCCCGCTGTCAGTGACGCACGCCGTCATCCCGTCATGAAGCTGACGCACCATGTGCGTGAACCTCTCAGGACAGCCAAATATCTGCATGACTTTCCACAGTCCGTCACGATTCACCGTGTCAAAGGCTTTCGTTAGATCCACGAAGGTAGTGTATAGGTGAGTTCGCATCTCCTGGAACGTCTCTTGTAGATGGTGGGCAGCAAAGATCATATACGTTGTCCCGCGGTTTCGGTGGAAGCCACATTGGCTTTCCGGGAGCAGTCTATGCTCTAGGTGACCGTTTAGACCATTGAGAAGGATACGGGCGAAGATCTTCCCAGCGATGTTGAGCAACGAGATGCCTCTGTGATTATCACAGAGTTGCCGGTTCCTCTTCTGCATTTTATTGACGGACGATGGTCGCATCTTTGAAATCCTGAGGAACTTGTCCTTGGCGCCACATCTCCTGGAAGAGTGTTGTGAGTTCTGCCATCAGCCGGGTCCCACCATGCTTGTAAACTTCCGGAGGGATATCGTCGGATCCCGGTGCTTTACCGCTGGAAATCTGCTGCACAGCCCGGATGGTTTCTGGTAGGGTAGGCGGCAGATCCAGGTCATTGTTCGTGTCCACTTGAGGGAGTCGCTCAATGGCAGCATCAGAGATGGCTGATGAGCAATTAAGGAAACTTCTGAAGTGCTCGGCCCAGCGCTTCAGAATTTGCGATTTCGCAGTTGGCACCATCGTATTTCCACGGTGCCGTTATTATATGGAGCATGCAGGTTCTCCAGTTTCTCGGTTATTTGGTTGCTGAAATCACAACATGGAGCAGGAAAATTTAACAAAAGAGTATTTTACTTACCTGGTGGCCGCTTACCTTGGGGCCTTCGTCGGGGTTGCAGTCGGAGCCTCATCTGGGAGGTGACGAGACGGTGATCTGTCCAACGATCGGCATGGCCGATCACCTTGGTTACAAGCACTTCCTGTCGATCTCGCCTCCGGACGAGAACATATTCCAGCAGCTGCTAGCGCTGCGACCGAGGGTGCATCCGCGTGGCCTTCTCTCGCGTCGGAAGGCGTAAGGAAGTGTTGGTCAGCAGGAGAGGGTGTTTTGCACACGTTCGCAGAAGAAGGAGGTCGTTATCGTTACAGCTACCGAGACAGTGGGGACCCAGCACTCCCTGCCAGGCAGCGTGGTCCATCCCGACGTGGGCCTTGAATTCACCAACGACAATAAACTTGTCATATTTCGGCGCAGGCGCCAGCAGAGCGTGCAGTCCTCGAAGAATTTGTCCTTCGCCACATCGGAGGTCATCATTGGGGGAGCGTAGACGCTGATGATGGTGGTGATCTTGTCTCCCCGAAGAGGCAGGCGGAGGCTCTTCAGGCGATCATTGATACCCTGCGGCAGACAGGGCAGACGTCCCACGATGTCGTTTCGGATGGCAAAGGTGACACCAGCGTCGCGTCTTTCTGCCTTTGGCCAGCCGCTCCAGAAGAAGGTGTAGCCAGCACCCACCTCCTCCAGCTGACTCTGCTCGGAGAATCGGGTCTCGCTGAGAGCAGCAATGTGCACCTTGTAGCGCGCCAGTTCCCGAGTGACTAGGACCGTCCTCCGTTCCGGCCATTTGCTCCTAGGATTGTCTAAAAGGGAACAAACATTCCAGGCTGCGAGTGTGAGTGGACGTACCCAAGTAGCCTGGAGGGAATGGAGAGGGGGATTGGGACGGGGGGTATTGTTGTTTGTTTGAGTTTTACGACCGCGTATTTTGTGATCTGCGAGCTGCGGCCGGCTGCGGAAGACGTGATAACCAGCGTTTGTTTAGGGCACCTTTTTTTTTTAGCCCCTTCCTCCGCAAGGAGGAAGGCAGTACTGTCCCTAAATAGGGCTGCTTGGACATCCCAGACGGCTGCCGAACTCCACTATGGAGCACGGATTTGTTTTAGTGGGAGATCGACCCGAGTTAGCCTGGGCCACCTACCGTAGGACCTTTTGAGAGGGGGGGGAGGTGGGAAGTTCGGGAGTCAGACATACCGGGTGTGGAGGCACACACAACATTGGAGACCCTCACCTGGTTTAGCCAGCCGGTCGTGACGGTTGCCCGGGGTGTGGCCGCTGGGAAGAACCCAACTTCGAGGAGCCAAAGATGAGAGTTAGGTACTAGTACGAGGCGGCCACAGGAGCATTCACCACCTGTACGAGACAAATGGAGTGACCAAATGCTATCTGTGTGGTGCTACCCCTAACTTGTACCCCTACACCCCCCATGAGTGCGGTTAGCCACCTTATTGAATGCCATATTTCTCATGTGAGTTTTAGCCGAATGCAGTTAAAACAAATTTTTAGTCACATTTACTACCACAGCGGACTGAAATTCAATTCAGGTTTTCGTGCAATTTAAACTACAAACAATGTTCTAATGATTTGCCTGAGGTCATCTTTGGGTCCACATTCCCATTGCTAATCTCGAGATTTATATTTTCTCCTGAAACGGTTCAAAGTCATTTGCTTAGGTAAACTGCATCATGAACATTTCAAATCCTGCGGATATTCTCATGTTAAACTGAAATTGTCAAATCGGCAAACATTTTTTTTCGGTAATTCATTATCAAACCGGTGCACTTACAAGGAACATGAAACTATGAGGTGTTGACAGGGTTTAAAAATGTCTACGAACATATCACTCAAAGAAAGCAGCCCAGCTTTTCGATGCTGATAGACGTTTATGGTTTTTGCTGTCTTCCCTCCAATATATGTGAAAGGACTTTTCTCGGCAGATGGGATGGTGTTCTTAGTGAGGCGAAAGAATCTAGGTTGTGAGAGAAGGTAACGTTAAGTCCCATCGTGAATCTGGACTGTATAATATTCAATAAATCTTTACCCGATGAACTCACATATTCAATGCATTGTTCGTGATTAATTAAACTTTAAGAAGTAACGCCTTTTGTAAAATAAGTTACGCACTTGAGAACCACATTTCTGTGTCCAAGGATTTGTAGCCGTATGCGGTCCTCTCCGTGTGTGGCCTATGAATAATTTGATTTGAGGGACTCTACGCCTTATATTCTGCATGCGCTGCCCTGAAAAGCACTCTTACTAGTACATATTTATCGAAATTCTAGAAGTTTCCCATCTCATTTGACGTGAAAAACACTGTTCAGGTGTCAGCATACTGAAATTATTAGGAGAAATAAAAGTAAACGCCCAGTTCTAAAAGGCGGCACTCTTGTAATAGTTCGACAAATTTTTCGTTCAAATGTAACGAGAATTCGACGTTAGCAGATGATGCTGCACATCCTCTTATATTGGAATCGGTGGGTTTCTGAAGGAAATAAAGGAAACTGACATGATAAAATCTACCTTTCATCATATATCGTCCACCTGAAAGGGCACAATATAGATCCCATTCTCAGCCGTGAAATCGAACCAGAGCAGGAAACGTCTCGTTCGAATGACAGCCCAACTTTTCTCACGAACGATGTATAAAGCTTAACACCCATGGCAGAAGCGGTACATCAGTCGGCTTGAGTCTACAACCGGTACCGTCTACCACCCGTTCAGTATCCTGATTGTGACTTTTTTCTGAAACCTAATCCTTTCTTGTTTGTCATTGAGGGCCCAGACAAAAGCAGTTTGAGGGCTTTAGCACACGGCGACCGGGAGCCCACGTTCGATTTCCGCTTTCTGTTTACGAGACGCCCTAAGGAAAGTGTCCTTTTCCGCCTCTCCTTGTTGTCGGCACGAACGTGGCAGCACTAACTCGAGTGCCTCGATCGGCATCCCCTCATGCACCTCAACTCCGCAATTCCTCTCTGAACCGCCCCGCCCGCCACAGCCCTACGAGAACCTGATTTTCTGCCGCCCAAACTAACGGCCGGACAAGGATGAGGGTCGGTGATGAGTGGTTAAACGGACAAACACCTCAACAGCGGCGACTGCGAGATTGTTGGCGGGAGTGTGGGTCCAGGACATCCGGATTGTGGACATAAATGCGCAGGAGAGGTAGGAGAGAAGTTGAAATTGGAAACCACCGCTAGAAAGGCACGCAAACAGGCTTGTTTGTGTGGTGTGCGTGTGATGGTGCGGCGGGGTGGAGCATGAGAAAAAAGCCGCTGATCTCAGAGCACCTGCGCGCGCGTACACATCCCTCGCGTGTGTGTGCGTGCGTGCGTGCGTGCGTGCGTGCGTATGTTCACAAGTCCGAAAAACACACTTGCTGTGAGCTGCGTGCTGTCATGAGAACTGCCTGATAATGGCCGACGGGAACTGGCCGGGCTGGTGGTCAGGTGTTTCTAACGGTGACAGCTCGTAGCTCAGAGTGGTTGGAATTCGGGATGGAAAGCAGAAGAGGTGCGAGAGAGAGAGAGAGAGAGAGAGATGTGAAGAGCACATCTAAAGCGCCGCCAGAGAACATGCTGAAAGACGACCTACTACCAACGCACACTTAGACAAACACAAAAGGTCTGTGAAACGGGGGAGTGGTGGGTGGTTGAGATTGACACACGAAAGCTCGACCCCACAAAGAGGGCACAGGGTTTGACATGAACGTGAACCAGTTATGGTGAGGCAGAGTTGCACTGCATCTACCGCACTCTCTCTCTCTCTCTCTCTCTCTTTCTATCTTTTTCCTCATCCGCCACGTTCTGATGGCAAGACAAAGTCGAGACGACGGGAGGTAGGTCTGGGCTCAGTTGCCTCCCTATGTAAGCCACACACGCCCCACGTTCACCGGGCTTTGTTTCGGTAGGAGATTCGAGTCGCACCCAATAGAAGATGTGATAGGGATAAGATTAAAACGAAACTGACAAACGGGTGCGTTCCTATAGAATGCAGGCGCACTGCGCGACGGTTGAAGATCAGCAAGCTCTCTGACACTCTTCAGTCGACGTTTTCCCTTGTGCCTGATTCCCCGATCATATTCTCCACAGAAGGATTTCCTGTAATGCGTTCATTTGCGTCACTTCGTAGGTCGAAACGTTACCTTGAAGTTGGTTCATTGTCTGGATGACCATTTGGAATATCATGTTGAAACGTATGGTTGAAGTTGGCAATAGGCTAAGGTATAGAACTTTTGGGCTTCTAAGTAACGGATCCCGAATTCGAACCTTGGGTGGTGCACCATCTGGGGTTGGGTATGGCTGGCTGGTGACGGCTAATAAGCCAGAAATGGCCATTCCAGTCTCTCTGGTCTTTGTCAGTAATGTTCATCTCCGTATAATACTAGCTGTTGTTGCGTCTACTGGCACGGCTCGAGAGTGAGCCTCAAGGTAGACCGAGAAGAATAAGTCTCGTAACCAGTCGGTGAGCGTAACTCCATCAATGATACTTATTTCTGGAGAGTACAAGACCGGCTAAACTGTGGTCAGGCAGAGGACCATGTATGCACTTAGACATTGCACTATTAGACAGTCGACGGATGCATCAAGTGGCTGAAACTTCGGGCAGTCAGATCACATGAATCCAGATATGGAGCTAGAAATCATTAGGAGTTGGCAAGGTAAAGTCAGTTTTATTTACGCTTAGGCTCCTTTTTGGCAGCCCATCCTAGAGATGTTACTTAATCTCATATATTTCTTCGTGGTACACCAGAGAACATTGGAATGCCACCTACTTTAGTGAATTTTGACAAGGTGTTCCAGTCTGCAAAGATCAACTTTATCCATGAAGGCAGCAGCCATGATAGTGGCCGACAGTTTTAATCGCGGTCGAGGAAGCGATCATCTGATGTTAAGGATCTATTGGTGCCTTAACTGGTCCGATGATTCTGACGCTACCATGGTTAAAACGCGGGAATTCCTTTGTCTGCTGGTTAAGACGTGTGTCTGTCAGTAACATGAATCTAGCAGCGTGACTTCGAGTCTGCCGGACAGTGGGCGAGAAACACCAATCTAGCGCACAAATTAGGAAACTGTTGTATACTCTAAGGCAGACGTCGGCAAACTCCGGCCTTTAGGCCAGATACGGCCTAGCTAGTATTCCAGTCCGGCCTAACGCCCCCCTAGTTATTTATTGTTGGATCCGGCCTGATTGAATTGTCGCGGTTTTGTTCCCCTTCATTACTGCTGGTTGCAACTCAAGCTGTGTGGCTCGTGTTTATTTTTAGAACTTATGCCAGGCGCTTGTATGAAATAGAAGCGACTGACCGGTGAGGGATGATAAATGTTGTGTTGTAAACAAGTTCGCTCTCTGGTCTCGGTTTCATTCACCTCTTACCGGGTTCAAGGCGTGTGTTGTGCGCACGTGTGTGTACTGTGACGTGCGAAGCCATTTTATTTCATGGTCATATTACAGACATCGAGTTCCCGCACAGTAAACCCAAGTACTGTGCCTAAAGAGCAGAAGCAACGCGCAGCTACCAGTCTCCGGAAGGTTGACCTCGAACGTCGTATCTTAAACCCCGTATGGCAGCACTTATTCGTGCGAGCAGCTGTTCTCCAAAAGGAAGTTTTGTAAGAACAAGCTGCGCTCTCAGCTCACTGACAATCGCCTTAATGACATTCTGTTGCAGAACTCCTCATCATTAGAACCTGATAGTACATCTGTCTCTAAGAGCATGCAACATCATGTTTCTCATTGATCGTACTGCATTTTTGAATAATAAACGTTTCCTTGGACACCTTTTTTCTTCTGGCCTAGTGTGCCTTCTTGACCTCCTGAAATGGCCTCGTAGTCCGAAGTTTGTCAACCCCTGCTTTAAGGGTACAGTGCATGGTAAAATTCCATCACAAAGGTAGTAAATGGACACTTTCAAAGAATCAAGCGCAGCCTCTACTCTGTCAGACAGTGAATGCAAATAATGCTTGTAAGTTAATGGAAATTTGAAGGCAGTTCAATTCCCTATATTATCCATAAAAGTGAAGCTTTCACCTACTCTAACCTATCTTCAGTATAGAGGAGTTGTTTTCAGTAAGTATAATAATTTTGGATGCGTTTTATTCACATAAGGATACCGCACGTTAAATAGGTCAATTTATGCAATGCAGGGCAGCCCTTCCAAACGGGAAGATTAATATCACTTGGAAAATCTATCTGACCTCTAGCATCTAAAAGTATGAGGTGGAGAGTAACGCATTGATTGTTTAACTTCAAAAAGAACATAAATAACGGTAAGTTTTAGTTGGTGGTACTGGGTACCACTTCCGAGACTTACTTACTGAGAGCTGTCGATCGGCAGGAAGAGGCAGGTAAAAATGTAATGCAAATGCGCTTAGTTTTCACATAAATTGGCGTTTCGAAGCCGCCGTCAGATCACAGCTTCGATAGCTGTCAAATAGAACGTGGTTGCCTATGGCACTGCGCAGTTGATACGAGTGATAAGATTATATTTTGAATGACGTTAACTTATTATCGGTGTCAAAGGTTATCGAAAGGGCTCAATGATGAGCGATGTTCGATGTGTTGCCAAAAGTTTGTAATTTGACGGTTTTGGTGCCCATTGATGTTCCAATTTTTTTCATTTGCGCTCACGAAAGGCTCATTTTATCTCTTAAGACCAAATCCTATCTTTGGTGCATATTCCGGAAACAGCGCTAGGTAAAGTAACTACATATAACCTTCTTGGAATATTTCCTCTCTGCGGAGAAAACTGTGCCCATGTTCATGCAACGGTCTTTACTTCTTCCGTGCAGATTAAAGATTAGTTACTTTTGCCCAGGGATTCCGGAAGTTCCACAAGTAAGCATTCCACATTCTCACATGGTCTCAACTTTTATATCAAATGCCTAAACGGGGCAGAATATACCGTTTGTTTTCTACCCTGTCTTATCTAAAAAGTTATCTAAATAGCAACCTCATTGTGTGGTCGCACAGACGAATCGTATATGCATGCTTTAGTTAGGCTTAGTTGTCAATCTTCGATATAGACAACGCTCATAAATTCCTCCCGGATGATGCAATATTAACCAATACCCGACTGCTCTAATACTGTAAACTTGGAAATTTGAGCAAATTTTATTAAATGGGTTTAAATGTGCCGAGAACTATTGTCACAGAAATGTCAAATATATTCATAACCACAATTATCAAACCGACAAGGCTGGTCTAAATGCATTTGCAGGGAGATTACGTTTTAGTCCACAACAGTGTGCACGAACATGGCAATTAGTGCAAGACTGCCCGATAAAAGGGAAATAATTGGATAGCCACAATCTGATTTCGAGTAAAGCGATTCAATACTGATAAGAAAAGTTTAAAAACTAAGAGATTAAATGAGGAAAGAACCAGACGGCGCTAAATAATTTAGGATGATGCGAAAGAATATTAGCCGTAATTTAGGCATGCGATGATTCTACCATTTTTCTGTAAGCAACCGGATTTGATTATCTTAAACGTTGATGAGTGCAAGGACAACAATTTTTTGCTCGTAATGGTGGTATCTTTTAATATGATCCGTTTTGTAAATTCAATTGGAGGTAACCACTATAGACGGTTAATACTGCCGTAACTTTGTGATCATATCTTTATAAAAATTATTTTTTTTTTATTAATGCCAGGAGTATTTACTAGTAATTTATGACATCAAGTAAAAAATTTAAATATTTAATGCTAAATAAAGATGTTAATAATGTACCAGAATAGACTGCATAATGCAACTAAATGTTTGATTCATTTGAAAATACTTTTTGCGTCGTACTGATGGAAATAAACATATTTTTCTCCAAAAAAGGAAAAAAATGGTTACGCTTGGTCGTTTAAGAAGCTAAGACGTTGTTTAAGTTAAACGATCAATAAAAAACGAAAATGATTACCATAGCTGTCCCATCTTATATATTTTCCTTCTGTATTAAAGCACAAGCGTTGCCTTATTTAACCTGTTCGTCATAACGAGCCTTTAACCTACCTTCATGCAACGGTTATGCGATCAAAAGAATGTTTTTCATTTGTTTAACTTACTAAAGATTGCCTATGACTTCTTATGCCCCCATTCAGTAGCCTTTTTGGTTGATACACCACCGACTAGAGGCGAATGTTCACATTCCAGATGTGTGTATAAGAAAGGAGAAGAAGAAGAAGACGGTTGTGGTGGTGGTGGTCTTTATGATGGTGGTTTGCTCGTCGAAATCATGGCTTTACTCTGAGCTTTCTAACTCTTAGCGGAGTCCATCGTTAGGGATAAAAGCGGCAACAAAAAACAAGTAGCAATTACATGGGGCAGTGGACCAATCAGACACCAGTGACGCAAGTCCGGAAAGGACTGCGCAGGGCTCTGTATGCCCACACCAGATCGATAAATCGATTGGCTGAGTTCTGATCGGAGGCCCAGGCTTCAATCAATTCTCGAATTGCCTTACTTCCGGCGTGGGCAATTAGCTGCATGGCTGCGAAGTTAAACTCGTGACCCGTTTCGGAGCTGTGAGCATCCACTTGTGAGTGGCCGTCACCTCGTCTCACAGCCAGTTTCTACTCATGTATGCGCGATCTAATCATCCATCCAGTAGGTCCTATGTAATTGTGTGAAGCTGTGTGAGAACACTGTTCAAATGCATTCAGACTCATTGCAGCAACCCCGCCGAAAAAGCCCGTAAAACCCGTTAAATCTGCAAACCAGTTTAATGCTGAGCGGCTGTCCGAAGGCTTTACTAAACCGATCCCTATGCTTTCGTCCCCAGAGGATCCAAACAAAACAAGTCCCTATGGTCAATCGTGACAACACAGCTTAAGTGGGTTCATCAAAAAAATTACTTGAAATCGTAAGGCAGGATTTATATGACTAAGTTTGAAAATAGTGCTAAATATACGACGAATGCTCATAATAATTTTTACCAATCTCTGTATGCGCATTCTTAAGTAATCTGCCATAGCGCCCAATATTGCCCATCGTTCGGGTCTTCCTGCATTTTTAAAATTTTTTTCTGTCTACAGCGTTTAGTTTTTTATGAAAAACGACAGCAGAGTACCGTATGAAATGCTAACAGATCAACCGAATAATAGTAGAATTCTCATTATTAAAACGGTGAAAAAGATCATCGAGCCAACACACTTGAATACATGGATTATTTTGCGCAATTAGTTATATAACTTTAAAATCTTTCTGTTACAGTGACATTATAAACTTATAATCAGAAAACAATGTACCATTACCACATTAAAAGGTATACAAATGATTACTGTTAGTATCTCCATTACAACAGTCAAGATCGCATCAGGCCTTTCTGCCATTGAACATCGTGCGTCATTAAGGTCACTTAGGAAATTTTATTTGTTGAATATAAACCGACAATAAATGCCGAATTATACACGCATTTTTATAACAACCTAACCATCAAGTTTTTTATGGACTATCAGAAAGGAAGGAAAAATCATTTAGCGAAGTAGGTTATAAACTAACCACAGACGACACTCAAAATGCCCTAGTTATGAAATGTGATTGAATATTTGGCACAGATTTTTAAGTGAACAAGCTGGAAATCGAGCAGAAAAAAAATACAGCTTCTGGCCGAGACGGCTAGAAATACAACTATTCACGATGATTTTTCCTTCTCGGGCTTTCAAATTTTCTTTATTTTTAAGCGAAGAAAACGCTGACCTGGCTCTTTACTATCCCATCCTAAAGTATCTCCATCCTTCTTAATTGTGGAGTTCAGGCGAAAGTGGCAGATGCAGCGCCCCCCAGTGGCAACAAATAGTTTGTTACTTTCCCCGAACTGTGCGGTAAGTGCATTGAGGAAGGATACAGTTTTTAATTAACCCTTGGGATTAACCGCCCACGTTTTGTTGTCAGCGAAGGAAGAGAAGGCGCAAACTGAGGAGGGGAGATCTACAAGGGCTTCCTTAAACGTCTTTTATCTTGCCCGAACTCCTTAAGGCAGATGATGAACGCCGCCATGCATGCGCGCTACTTCTTCGGTTCAGAGTGTCTGGAGGCCTTCTCTGCTCCGGCAAGCCTATTGCCACTTCAGACATTCATTCACTCAGTCTTGCCGCCAGATAAATGCGCTATGAAGTGTTTGCTTAGCGTGCATTTTGGAAAAAAACAGGTGAACACCTGCTCGGCTTCCCACTTCTGCGTTTGGCCGGCAGATGATTACGAGGGCGGCAGACAGGCATCAATCAAGCAGTTGGGTTCGACCACCTGGTTAGAAACCATCTGCGTTTTATTCCGCCTTGAGGGCAGGCGAGAGGTTTATAGGCAGCCTAACGAGCGTACAGACGCATCATTCATCAGCCATCATGCCGCAATTTAATTAGCCACTTTATCTGGATGCTAATCGGCATCAAGCAAACAATCGGCATGACTACCCACATAAGGTGTGTTATCAGTCTGTTAACTGCAATCAGAAATATTAACAAAGGCGGTTATATATTTTTACCATGTGGTTGTTTGCTTGCTGGAGGACCCAAGACACAGTATGACGAGTGGACACCGTAACCCGAAAATAGAAGCTCCTCAGAAAATCGAGTTGTAGTCGTACACTTTCACGTTGTCAGGCGAAATGAGTAGAAGAGGAAGTGAGATATTCGAACTAGATCGGTTGGTGTGACAGAGCAGATATCGACGGACAGCCAATAGGTTTGAAAGCTGGGACTGAAGCAGGGGAGAGATTTTACGCTTCCCTGTGATGGAAGTGAGGCGGATAGCGATTCAGTGGGACTGTGGGCAGTTGGCCTAGCTGCACAGGGATCAGTGGACCGGTTGAAGGTGTTAGGCAGTTTAGTTGTGGTTCACCATGCCAGAGGCAGCGGGTGACTGAGCACGGATTAGTAGCCGTTGTCAGGGTCTGGACACAAGTTAGGTAGCCGTGTAGTAATCCTTCGTAAGGAAATTACTCATTTCATCTGATGACGGGGTGGTGTACTCAATATTATAATTTACGGGTGCAACTCGATTTCCCGAAGAGCCTTTACTTTGCATGCATGTAATGATGGATGAGCGCTCACCAATCAGTTACGCGAATCACTCGTCCCGTTGTGTCTTAAGGCTTACTCATTAGCCCATCAGCAGCCACAAAGCGGCTAGTGCTATTGACAGAATGGTATTGCTGCCAATGGCAAGGGAGACCGGAATATCCATTTGTCGCTCCTTAGTCATCATTAGCTAGACATACCCAACTCCAAGTATTGCAGCACTTAAACTATCGAAATCCAAAGAAATTTCATCAGATAAAGGTAAAGTTCATCGGGAACGAAATAACACTATTGTGTTAATTTTGTATCTAGTCCTCCAATTCAACTCGAGACAATATGGTCAAGTTTAAACAATGCCCAATAAATGATTGTTATGTTGGCCACAGTACAGATTTGGGTTGAATCTTGTAATTCCTGGCGAATTTAATCATCATAAAATCACATTTCTTGGGATGCCAGTATTTCAATAGATACGTAAGAATTTCGAACAAAACGTTTTTCTATACGTTCGACGATGGAAAAAAAGGTGGAATAGTCAAAAGTTTGAGGCGGACAGTTGTCTACCTTAAATCGATGCCGAAACAAAAAATATTTTACCGGAGTCTTACTTTGATCAAACGCAGATTGTGTGAACTTAATTGCGTTCTCAAATCTCCTATTTGTCTGAAGACAAAAATTAACAATAAAAATCGATTATTCCCGCGAAAATGCACTAAATTTGGCCTGTTAGATGGTTTGTCTGTTCGCGACTCGGATTCCCCATATGACGCTTCTTTGTTTTGGGAAGCCAACAGATCGGTGTGCATCCATTCCTGGATGGACATATATATATATATATATATATATATATGATAAGAAGCCGCTCGATGATCGTTTACAGGACACAATCGTCCCGTTGTGCCTTGGGGCTAACTCTCGAGCCCCACCAGCAGCCGCAAGGCAGCTAAGAATATAGGCAGAATAACATGACCAACAAAGACAAGGGAAACTGGAATGGCTATTTCTGGCTTATTAGCTGTCATCAGCCAGCCATACCCAATTGTTGATGCTGGTTCTCCACGTCATCGCCAGACGTGAAGTAAATTGCGAAACGGGTACCATTTGAAGCATACCCAAAAATCGATATTGCTGGGTCCCTCCTGCCATTGGCTGTCATTGTCAGGTGACATCCCGTTTTGATTGGCTGTAGCCTCTTCCATCTTTATTTTAAAGTTCCGGACACGGTGTTCAATTCAATGTGTCAGATAATGCATGAGTCATCTGAGTAAATAGACTAAAAATTCTGGATCTTTCTTAGGTGGACAGGAAGCAACAATGCGGGTTTTAAAGTTTCGAAAATGCCCATTAAAATATTAAAAAGACGACTTGGTGAGCATACGCGCTGCTTTCGATAACTTCTCTTCAGAGCAGTACAGTCATATGGAAACGTTGGAACGTATTAGAAATTTTCAACATGAAATCGATTATGTTCGTCCGTTTGTGTGGGTTGTCTGAGAGGTGTGCATAGGGGGAGGATGATAAGAAACAGTATGATAAGCGCCAGTGAGTGTTTGGTAGAGCCAGTCTTGTGCACACAAAAGAACCTTGTACAAGCTCCGCTCTTAGCTCGGCCAACGGCCGCTTATCTACATGCAATCCCCCCGCGTCATCTCTGTCTTCTTCCTTCCCATAGAACGGCTTTACCAAACACTCACTGCCGCCTATCACACTGTTTATTATCACCCTCCCCCCTATGAATACCTCTCAGACAAGCCACACAAACGGACGAACATAATCGATTTCATGTTGAAAATTTCTACTACGAGCAGCATGCGGGTTTTGGCGCGGGCAAATTTATGCCGTTTCCAGCATGTGAATACCTCTCAGACAAGCCACACAAACGGACGAACATAATCGATTTCATGTTGAAAATTTCTACTACGAGCAGCATGCGGGTTTTGGCGCGGGCAAATTTATGCCGTTTCCAGCATGTGCATGGCAATTTGAGGCAAGCGGTCTCTCCTCCTTACTGCCAATTGATGTTCGTGTATATGTGGGGAGGCAAATTTTCCTGGCTGACCACAAAACACCACACTGCAACTGTAACATGGAATCTTGTAAACGACTTATTTTTTATCCAAAAACCCAACCCTAACAAAAAAATATACAAAGCTGGTTTGGAAGTTTAGTCGCTGTTTTGGGCTCCACTTAGATTTGATGCCTCCTCAGGTGTCTTTCAATGAGTTGGCAAACGTTCTTAATGTGGGGAACTGTTTACCAGTTTTTTTTAGTCTTCGCACTTGATCGGAACAATCAAGTAGATTGCCTTTATCTTTAAATTTCTGTCATCTCATGCGCCAATGCACAAAATCTCTTGGATAACCATGTCTGGAAAACAGTTGGGACAAATAACTAAGTTCGGTTTGGTGGAGCTCAATATCAGGACATTAAGTTTTTGCTTGATTGAGTAGGGTGTTAACGGTACTCCGCTTGTGAGCGACAGGGTGGCTGATTAAACTCATGGCTCCCGGTGGGGCCTCGTAACTCAGGGGGCTAGAGTGTTGGCTGGCGTGGGTGTAAGCCCCACCAAGAACACCGAGTTTTTCACAAGTGGGTCAAAACAATTATTCAAATCTGCCAAAATCCTCTTCTAATTACTTGTGCCTGGTAGTCATCTGGTCGATTTTAGATTGATTGCTTAGGAAATCCTGCTTCAGCAGTCAACTTACTGTATCAGAATTGGTGGATTCCATGCGTTCCAGTAAGCTGGGCGGGTAACTTGACCCAAGTGTGCTTAAACTCCCGGCTCCCAATGGGGCCTCGCAGCTCAGTTGGCTAGAACGTTGGCTGTACTGAAGCCTTCTCCCTTGCTGGCGTGGGTTCGAATCCTACACAGGCCATCGGGTTTTTCAAAAGTGAGTCAAACGAATATCTTCCGCATAAGAGTTTTTGTGATAATCCGATATTTGAAATGTTCCGTCAGTCTTTCGCTGTACGAGTACGTCAAGAAAGGGGAGTTTACTGAAATGAAGTAAACGTGATCACTGATAGTTCAATGTTAACTGCTTGTTCGACCGTGAAGGTGATACCCGGTAACGATTAGTTACTAACGCTATGAAGTGCTTATAGTTGATCCTTTTTAAACGATGACAAACCAGTCATCCTCATAGCGTACCCACAATCTGGGGTTTAAATAGTGGTAAGGCCGTAGCCTCTAATTTTTGCATCGTTTTCTCCGCCAGGAAGCCGGAGATGGGTGCCCCATAGGGGCTCCACTTAGCTATTGATAGTATCCTTGTGAGAAGGAAACATTCGTTTCTAGGCATAGATAGAAGAGTTCAAGTAAGGCAGATACAAGACCATCCATGTCATAAGACTGCAGTAATTCTTCTGTGTATTGCCTTGCCCAATCAAATGGTATGAATGTGAAGAGAGAGAAAACCTAGATATATATCAGGAATGCATCTGCTGCAATGTGGAGTCCTTGCAATTTTTTCAGAAGCTCTGCGGATTTCTCGATAGATGTTTCACAATACTTTGTCAAAAGATGACGTTTGTGGAATAATCACTTCAAAAGTCTTTTTAACTGGATGAACCGATTAATGAGACTATCGGTCGTAGTGGTACTTCGGCTTTGTGAACCTTAGGTAGTGCATAGATTTTAGCTATGATCAGTTTGGTTTTTCTCAACGACTTGGCAATATATCCTGTTATTTGCTTCTTCCCTGTAAGACGCTTTGGTACTCTTCCAATAATTGAATTCTGCGTTTTTTTAGGATCTGCGTTAAGAGGCTTATAGGTTGAACTATCTCGTAACAATGACAGCATCTTTTCAGCATAGTTGGTTTTGTTTAACATTTTTGTCGAGCATCCTTTGACCGCAGGCAAGACGACGATGCTTTTATCGGTTTTTTTAGGTTTTAGTGCTATTCCATTTTGTGAAACCTTCCTCCTATGTGCGATTTTCTGCTGAAATGGTGGACCCAAAATTCGCAAGAAAATCTTTGTATTTCGAATCAGAAAGATTTTATTTCATTCCCTTAGGTGACAAGTTTGCCACCTTTATTGACTTATACTGGTTCATTAAGGATAATTGCAAAATAGCCAACCATTTTTATGTCCAAACCATCTCTCCTCTTCTGTCGTTTAATGTCGGAAACGCAGGTAAAAATCTAATTAAGAGATTCAAATAACTGTGAAGGAAAATGACCTCGACAAAACTGCATGCGCAGATACTTAGAAATTTGAAACATATGAAGTTTGTAATGAGCATTGCAACGAACGTGAAAAGTATTCTTTGACAGCAACGATTAGTAACCGGATGTTCATCGGAAGGTGAGTTTAATTTGGACAGACTTGCAAACGTTTCATACCCAGCAAACACTAGGGAGATTTTTAGGGCAAGTTCTGGCTTGTTAGCCATCGTCAGCCAGGTATACCCAACCACAGGTTGAACCCTACCCGAGACTCGAACTTGCGACATGTTGATCAAAAGTTCCGATGCTCTAATCTTTGAACCACGGGCGTGTTGTATCGCCGGTTTCGACCGGGAATACTAATATTGTTGGATGGATTTTCACCGGTCGGTTACGCGACTCTCTCGTACTTTCTTGCCTTGGGGTTCACACTCGAGCCACACCAGCAGCCGATAAAGGGCTATTATTGTAGGCAGAATGACTCCTTACAAAGTATTCATTGCTTCAAGGTAGAATGAGAACAACTTAATTTCCTCCACCGCTGTCGCGATCGCGGTATCCTTCCCAAGTCACTTCGATTCAAGCCCACTCTACCCAATGAGACTGGAAGACAACTCGCACGCAAATATGGATTCCGAGTTTTGAGTGCTGTTATATCCGACGTCCACCATCGTATTTGCCGCTTCGAAGCCACAATTGCCAACCTTAAAAACCAGTGCTTTTCATCGCTACCCGGGAACCTATTCGACGAAGTACTACAAAGGATAATTGCCACCACCAAGGACGCCAGAATTAAGAAACGAGCAAACCTACAAGAGAAACTCAAATCTCTTCTCCGTTCTACAAATGAAAACAGCATGCCGACGAGGGTTGTTAACCTTTCCAAAAGGAATCTAACATCCGCTGAAATAAACCTCCTATCTAAATGAATAACATTCAGCCATACCGATGCTACACCGACAAACTTCCTAGCCAATCTTGAATCCCTTCTGCTGACCTCCACCGTCCCCGAGGACATACGTGCGGACATACGTAGCTGCGCCACTGGTCTCTTTCGGAAAAGGAAACATCATCAAACCTTAGCAGTCAAAGAAGCGAAGGGATTGAAATCACTGAAAACAGATGAAAGTATAGTCATTGTGCCTGCTGACAAAGGTGGCGCAACTGTTATCATGGGCAAGACCGACTACGTCAACAAGGGAAACTAGATCTTCAATGACAGGGAAGCGTACACCCCACTGGATTCGGACCCAACGAAAAAACAGGCAGCTGCTGTATAAAAGAAAGTGAATGAACTTCATCGATTGAAACTCATTAGCCCCGAGGACTCCAGATTTATGACCCTCAGTGACCCCCGTATCGCACATGCATATGGCCTTCCAAAGGTGCACAAACCAGATGCACCGTTGAGGATCATAGTACCGCTTATTGGATCCCAAATGGCTATGCAGGAAACTAAAGCACCTCAGTGATAGATCACAATACAACGTAAGAAACTCGCAGGCATTCCTACAAAAAATTCAAGAAGTTCAAGTAAGTCCTGACGAATGTATTGTATCGTTCGACGTTGTTTCTCTGTTTTCCTCTATACCGCATCACTTGACCATTGATAGCATAGAGCGATGTCTAGATGAAAATCCTATCGGCATTCCAAAGCAGCACGTTTCAGACATGCTTAAACTCTGCCTTAAGAACTATTGTCAATTCGATGGCAAATACTATCAACAAGTTAAGGGCACCCCAATGGGCTCTCCAATATCGGGGCTACTTGCCGAATTAGTCTTACAGCGACTAGAAGAAGGCGTCTTACAACGTTTCAAACCAAAGATGTGGCTCCGCTACGTAGATGACACATTCGTTATCATAACGTCCTGTGACCTTAAGCTATTGCACCAGAGTCGGAATGGGGTCTTCCCGACTGTAAAATTTACACGCGAAGCTGCAACAAGAGATACACTACCATTCCTCGACGTGAACATACAACGACTCAGTGATGGTGGACTCGCAACAAGCGTCCACCGAAAGGACTCTACTGCAGAAATCGTGCTTAACTATGCAAGTAATCACCCTTCGGCCCATAAAAGAAGCTGTGTTTGCACCCTTTTCCATCGAGCCTTCCGCTATTGCAGCAGCGATGACCTTCTTCAGAAAGAACTATCGTATTTGTATCAGTTCTTCCGGTCCAATGGATACCCAACGAGCTTCGTGAAAAATTGTCTTCGACGCCAGAGACAAACGCAGAACCCTTTGTTTCTAATGGAGATATAGTGCCACGGAAATTTTATTCCTTACCTTACATGCAAGGTGTTTCCGAAACAATCTCTTGAAAATTAAGTCACTTTGGCATCTCTGTTGCCCAAAAGCCTGCGTCCTCCATACGCGCAACCCTATGCAGAGTAAAGGACCCCCTACCAAAAGAACAATTAAGCAACGTCATTCACCGCATACCGTGCGCCAACTGCCCTTCTGTTTACATTGGCCATACAGGCTGACGTCTTGGGACTCGCATCAACGAACATAAGCTAGCCATTCGCCGACGTGACCCCTTATCACTCGTGTTTGCGCACTCCCTTGAATGCGACCATCGCTTCAATTGGGACGGTACCGAAGTGATCGCCATGGCCAACACCAAACAAGCTCGAGAATTCCTCGAAGCTTGGCACTCTAGCACAACTAGCATTAACCGCCACGTTGACCTAGATGCTCATTACGAAGGATTACGTGCACGATTTACTAACGAGCGCCCACCCCTAGCAACGACTGCTAATCCTTGCGGCTTTTAATCTCACTTTTCGCCAACCCCACCTCACACATGGTGAACCGCAATTAAACATTCCGACACCTCCAACCGACGCAGTGACCCCTAAATCCAACCCGGAACCATGATCGATAATCCAGCCGGCCGTAGTTACTCGCCGCTCACCTCCCCCTCCCAAACAAGCCAATGTAATTGTTCTCTCCTCACCTCCCCCGTCCCAAAACATGCCCCGATTAATAGTCCACCCAGCACCCGCTCAAACCAGCTGTTTGTTTGTCATCATCTGTCCTGTCGCGCCACTTCACTTTCTTCTCTGTTCATTTCATCTGACGACGGGTTGGTGTCACCAACTTGAAAATTTACCAGTACAACTCCATTTCCCGAAGAGCATTTTTCTTTTCATTATGCTATCTCGGGATGCAAAACCACCTCTGTTATTCATATATATATATATATATATATATATATATATATATATATATATATATATGTAGTGGGAGCTCACTGCTCTGCTTAAGGAGCTTAGACTAGAGCCCTCGCAGGCGGTCGCATAGCGACGTGTAGCATATGATGGAATGGAACCGACAAAGACAAGGGAGACCGGAATGGCCATTTCTGGCTTATTAGCCGTCATTAACCAGTCATACCCAATCCCAAGTGTGGCACACCTGGGATTCGAACCCGCGACCTTTGGTATTTGAGTCAAACGCTCTACCATTGAGCCACGGGCTCGTTGTTTTGTCGGTTGTGATCGGGAATATGATGATAGTGTGGGGCTCACCGATCTGTTTAAGGAACATGCATGTTCCGTTGTGCCCTGGAGCTCAGACTAGAGCCCTCGCAGGCGGTCGCATAGCGACGTGTAGCATATGATGGAATGGAACCGACAAAGACAAGGGAGACCGGAATGGCCATTTCTGGCTTATTAGCCGTCATCAACCAGTCATACCCAATCCCAAGTGTGGCACACCTGAAATTCGAAACCGCGACCTTTGGTATTTGAGTCGAATGCTCTACCATTGAGCCACGGGCTCGTTGTTTTGTCGGTTGTGATCGGGAATATGATGACAGTGTGGGGCTCACCGATCTGCTTAAGGAAAATGCATGCAGAACGGAAAACCTTATTTGCCACATAAGATTCAAAATACATATACTTCAACTTGTTTGTCGAATGGGAATTATGTGGTTTGTCCACAGAGTTTAATAGACTTCGACCCAAAAGTTCAATGAAATTTGGGTGTCTGACCGTAAAATGTCATGTCCAGTTCACCTGAATCCATGTCCTGCACTAAGGTATTTCAGCAATTATTTCCCCTTCTCTGTGCAATAAATACGTAATGCCCATTCTAAAATCAAGAAGTATTATAAATAGGTTGAATTTTAAATGGAAAAGATGGTGTACAGTACTACCGCCATAGGTACTAGCTAAATGCTCAGCCACCTGATTCGCCGATGTTTCTGGTGCTGCATGACGCAGCAAGGAGAGGTTCGTCTACTCAGTGTGACCCCCAGCGTTCTCTGTGTGGTTTCTGGTATATGGACTTCAGCGAAAAATCGGGGTAATAATATCCCAAATTATTAACTGTAGGCATTTAATCAGGTTTTTCTGATATTACCTTTTACGGTCATGCTAGTAATTTCAATGAACTTTTGGTAGAAGAAAACCAACAACTAAGAAATAGCCACGTAATACCCATTCTACACACAAGTTGAATTACAAGTAGTATGAAATGTATATGGCAAAAATGGTTAACGGTTCTGCCGGCAAAGGTTTTATCTTATAGCTCAGACACGTGTTTCAACGATGTTTCTGCTGCTGCATGACGCAGCAACGAGGGTTTCGTCTCCTCAGTGCGACATGCAGCGTTCTCCCTGCGGTTTCTGGTGTATGGACTCATGAGAACGATCGAAGGAATAATTTCTGAAATTATTGAGGGCAGGCATGGAGTCAGGTGATCCGGACATGACTTTCTAGGGTCAGACCCGAAATTTCAATGAACATTTTGGTCCAAGACAATCAACCATTGTGGAATATCCACGTAATGCCCATTCTACAAACAAGTAGTACTATAAGTAGTATGAATCTTATATGGCACATATATTATAGCGTACTTCCGACATAGGTACTAGCTAAAAGCCCAGACACGTGTTTCGCCGATGTTTCTGCTGCTGCATGACGCAGCAACGAGGGTTTCGTCTCCTCAGTGCGACATGCAGCGTTCTCCTGCGGTTTCTGGTGTATGGACTCATGAGAACGATCGAAGGAATAATTTCTGAAATTATTGAGGGCAGGCATGGAGTCAGGTGATCCGGACATGGCTTTTTACGGTTACAAGCAAAACTTCAATGAATCTTTGGGAAGAAGAAAACCAAACAATGTGGAATAACCACGTTATGCCCATTCTACAAACAAGTAGTACTATAAGTAGCATGAAATTTATATGGAAAAGATGGCAAACCGTACACCCGACATGGGTTCTAGCTAAAAGCATTCGCAATTGAGGTATAACTTGATGAGGATGATTATGATGGTGCCTGACCCGATCTGGACCCCATGGTGCTGGTTATGGTAGTGGTGGTGGTGGTGGTGGTGATTATGATAGGTAATCTGACGGATTCTTATTGCAGTTGGCCAGTGTTCATAAGAATAAACTGCAATCTTCTCGCTAACAGAAAAAAATAGAGTTGCCTTCTTCCACAGTTGAGGCAGATGCCCTTGTAAATACAGACAGCTAGAGCCAAGTTTATTACCTTTCGTCGATGCCCAACTTCAACTGGAAACGTAGAGTTTTTCAGCATTTTAATAAAAAGAAAGTATAAACTGCAGTTAGAACTCCGCGCTACCCTCAACTTGCTTCCCTTGCTAACAATTCACCTGTACCTACCCAACTACCCGTTGCCGATAGATTAAACCATAGAATCGAGCACAAGCTTCCTCGAGTGTCTTATGAAGTAGGAACCTGGACAATTTTGTTCACCGGAATACTGGGTTGCGGCAGACCCGTTTGCAACCGACAAGGCAGAGGAGCTGGGTGAGCCAAGCGGCCAGAACAGAGCCTCGATGGGGGTAAATGGCGAGCAAAACGGAAGCCACTTAGCCAATACAACCAGGAGTGGGCAGATAGTAGTGTGTAAGTTAAAAAAGGCAAAAACATGATGATAATGTGTCTTTTTTTCATTTTTCAATGAAATAGGCTTATCCATTTTATCCTTTTATCGTACTAAATGACCTGCAGTATCAGCTAGCCGGTTCAAATGCTTACCTCTCTGATCTGCTCACTTTCCACGGATACGTTTCCCAATCTCAAAGAAAAACTCCCCTCAACTCCTCGTGCGGATTTTCAAAAAACTTTTCGATGTGCTTTGAAATTAGGCAGATATCTTAAGTAAGCCAATTGTCCCAATTTCTCTGGAGCGTAATTTCAAGTCACTTCACGTGCTAGCTTTCTGGCTAAATTAGACCGAAGGTTTGCAGCTTTAAGAACGCATGTAAGAATGCTCAAACTTTTCTGAAATCAGAGTCACCGTTATTCTCTTGCACAAGAATCAAAGAATTCAGACGTTTCAGAAGGAAGCGAAGATGTGACTGTCTGTCACTCTGTCTGATGATGGATTCGAGGAAGAATGGGAAGCTTCAGGTCAAAAAACCTTTCGATTCAGCGACCTCGTATTTTTCTGGGGTCACGTTGTCCCAGAAAATGTGCATGAACAGGTCATTTTTATCCTTTCTATAAAATCGAGTTGCTTTTCTAAAAATGTGAAAACTCTATCAAAAACATGTGATGCACCTACTGTTATTAGCATTTTCTGAGAATTTTCGGACTAGGTTAGACCGCTTAATCAACAGTTTTGGTGTCTTTAGGCAAATTCTATCGTACTCAGCAGTATTTAAGGCGCACTTTAACATGACTTGCTCTGTGGAGACTCTCAAATGATTAAGGTCTGGGCTTCCAAAGAATTCGCACCTACTGCAAGTCGAAGGAAACTTTTCAAAAACTACTGTAATCGGTAAACTAAAATCGGAATCTTCAGGGGGGCATAATTTTCTTAAAACATTCCAGATGTAAAAATCTAGATAAAACTTTTTAGGAATCGTCCTACTTCGAGTGCGGAGGAAATTTCAATATTCAGAAACTTTTAATAGTGATGAATGGATAGCCACTTACGGAAACTGCCCATGTATTTACCTAGGCTTTTAAAGTAGCAAAACTAGAGAAAATATATAAAACTACATACTTCAGGAAAAATAGTAGGTAATAGCAGGAAATAGTAGGGCTTTATTATCAGAAACTTTCTACTTCGTACTTAAAATAAATGATGAGAAGGGGAATGACATCCTAATTTTTCTGAATCAAACGAACTTCCTTTTTAGTGGAATTAAAAATCAACCAAAAAATTAATCGGAGATATGCGTACAGCCATTTGGGTGAACCACTCTATTGTTTAATCTATAAGGAAACAGTAAATATGCGTCAGGTATCGTGCAGGTTATTATAAATAATTAGGGAGATATGACGGAAAGATGACGGCAAGTGAAAAGAGTTTACCATTGGTATTAG